>LR812536.1:19791495-19928995 GCA_903798195.1 Danio kyathit | reverse complement strand
TTCAGAACTCTTACTCCAGTTTTAGAGTCACGTGATCCTTTAAAAAAAACAACTTCTGATTTGATGATCTACTGCTCAAGAATTATTATTATTATAACCAGTGGTGAAAACTGTTGAGCTGCTTAATTTTTTTTGTGGAAACTGTAACATTACTACTCAAAAGTACGATTAAAAATATAACAAATTAAATTGTTCAATAAATAAAATAAATAATAAATAAATAAAATTGTTTCATAAATGAAAAAGACATTTATAATGTTACAAAAATTAAGAAATTATATAATTACTAATATTTTTAGCTTTCTTTTCATTAAAAATATCCTAAAAAGTAGGACCACAAGATTATTGGAATTATCAAAATATTGCAATCATGCTTATTGCGATATACTGTACTGTACATATCTAAATAAATTAGTAATTTAATCCAGGAGTATCTTTGTGTGCAATTGATATCTTAAAAAGTAGGGCTGTGCAATATATCAAAATTATTGAAATGTTGCAAATGTGCTTATTGCGATATACTGTACATATTGCAATGGTTTGCGATAAATTTGCGATTTTAATACAAGAGTATCTTTGTGTGTCATTGATAACCTAAAAGTATGGCTGAACAATATATTGAAGTATCGCAAATGTGCTTTTCAAGATATACATATCGCAATGATGTGCAATTAATTTGTTATTTAATACAAGAGTATCTTTGTGTGCCATTGAAATCCTAAAAAGTAGGGATGCACAATTTATCAAAATTATTTAAATATCGCAAATGTGCTTATTACGATATACATATTGCAATGGTTTGTGATAAATTGCCAATTTAATACAAGAGTATCTTTGTGTGTCATTTAATATCCTAAAAATTATGGTTGAACAATATATCGAAATAACGCAAATGTGCTTATCACGATATACATATCGCAATGGTTTCCGGTAAATTGCCGATTTAATACAAGAGTATCGTTATGTGTCATTGATATCTTAAACAGTAGGGATACACAATGTGCCAAAATTATTAAAATATCGCAAACGTACTTATCACAATATACCTATCGCAATGCAAGAGTATCTTTGTGTGTCATTTAATATCCTAAAAATTATGGTTGAGCAAAGTATCGAAATATCGCAAATGTGCTTATCACCATAGATATAGATATCCTAAAAATTTGGGCTGCGAAATTGTCGAAATATCACAAATGTTCATATCGCAGTGGTTTGCGATTTAAATTCACTAAAACCAAGCAGAGTGAACATGCTGTTTTGTTGTTGTTTTTTGTTTGTTTTTATTTTTTTGTTTTTTGTCCAAAAATCTGTAACATTTTAGTATGGAAGCTGAAGTATGAACAAGCCATGTTGAGAAAACAATAAGCCTGCGAAGAATTATGAGATATTTATTTTATTTATTTTTGTTTGTATACATACTTAAAAACACCCGATCTGTTTTATCTTCTAGAAGATTGCAGTTATGCTTTCTTTTCCTTGAAATAATATGAAACATATATTGGTTATGACATTTTTTTAAATAATAATAATTTCATACATTTATATAGAGCTTTTCTGGACATTCAAAGCGCTTTACACATTTTTGGGGTGAATCTCCTTATCCACCACCAGTGTGCAGAATCCACCTGGATGACGTGACAGCAGCCATATTGCACACCACACACCAGCTGATTGGTGGAGAGGAGATAATGTGATGGAGACAGTGTGATATTATGATATGGGTATGTAAGGAGGCCATGATATACAGGCCAGTGGGCAAATTTTGTCGGGATGCCAGGGTTAAACCCATACTCATTTTCGAAGAACATCCTGGGATTTTTAACGACCACAGAAAGTTTTAACGTCTCATCTGAAAGACGGCGCTCACTGAGCAGTATAGAGTCCCCATCACTATACTGGGGCACACAGACAGCAGGTTGAGCGCCCCCTGCTGGTCTCACTAACACCACTTGAGGCAGCAACTTTGCTTTCCCATGTGGTCTCCCATTCAGGTACTGACCGGGCGCAGCCCTGCTTGGCTTCAGTGGGCGACAATGTTAGAGTTGCAGAGAGCTAGCTGATGGCTAAAAATATCATATCGCAAACCAAATACCGCTATATATTTAGCATCCTAGAGCATATCGCATTTTTTTTTCAATATCGTACTGTCCTACTAAAAATTCTAATAAATCACAGTCTTCACGAAACGATGAAGCAGAGGAAAAATTCAACATTGATAATTATAAGAATCATTATTAACGACTGAGTACCAGTAATAATTGATTATAAAACAGTAGATCGGTATAATCAAAGAACTACTGAAGAATCATGTGACACTGCCGACTGAAGTAAATTTAGTTTGGAATTACAGAAAAAAATAACAAAGTATTGTAATAATATTTCACAATGTTTTACTGTAGTTTATTATAATAAATCCAGCCACGGTGAGCAGGTTTGATTTTTAAAACATCCCAGATTATCCCAGATTTTCTGACACTACTTGTATACCTTAATGTATTAATATACACACTAGACGACACTAACATTTCACACAAATAAATTGAATGTACACAAAACAATATTTACAGTACTACAATATTTGCAGTGTCTGCACCAAAGCACTGGTCACTATTGAAGATTATCAGCAAACCTTTGTGTTGTAAAAAAAAAATGCTGTTGTTATTGACATCCAATGTAAAATTGATATGAAGTGCTGTCCAACTATGCATGATATGTGGTGTGTTTTTCTTGCCAAGACTTCACACACTATATGTGCTCATGAAAATGGTCAACACACTCGCTTGACTGTAAACATTGTCATGACTCCATTTGCACAAACACTAAAACACTTGGTGTCTGCCAGAACATTGAGATGAAATAAATGTAGCACATAATGTTTATGTTATGCAAGGTGATGTTCTGGTGTAAAAGGGATTTTTTTTTTTTTTTTCACTGTGGATTCTCATTCCATTTTTGTGATGTTTCTTTTTTAAAGTTTGCCTCTGAGGTGCAGTAATGTTGAAATCTGCCTTGTAATAAATTCTCATTCAGAAGTCTGTGGTGATTCTTTTATGTGGTTATTGAAATTTGAAGAAATTAAAACTAGCTTTTATGTTTTTGTTTTTGATAAAAACAAAGCCAAAAATGGGATATTTATACCCTTTTTTTAAAGGAGGAAATCACATTATTTAATAATATAAATCTAAAGATATCACAACTGAATCATTAAATTAATGGACAATATCAAAATTAAGAACAGTAAAATTAAAAGCATAAAGATTATAATATAGTTTTTACAAAGAAATGTTTAATAATAATTGTAAATCATTTACACTATATTAAATGGCAAAATAATGGTATAATAGTTATTAGTGGATCATTACAATTAATTTAAAAAAAGTTAATTCATTTAATTTAAAACATAAATATTTACAAAAAAATTATAAATAATAGAAAATATTAACTAAAAAAGTAAAACATATATATTTGTATTACAATGAAAATAACCAGTAATGTCCACTCAACTTCAACAAAATTATATTTGAATTTATTTTTAATGAGAACATGATTATTACATTGTTACAACAATAATAATTATTATTATTTCATTATTTACTACCCATAAACTTGAAGTTATTTTCTATAATTAATTGAATCTGTAAAAAGTATTTCCAGTATGTTTGTACCATTGTTCATTTGTGCTAATTATTTTTTTACAATTATTTTATGTTATGTGTCAATTATTTCAATTAAATATAGAATTATAATTGTGTTTGCTAATTGTTTTACAATTATTTTCAGAATTTTCTATAATAATAATAAGTTTAGAATTATAATTGTGTGAGTGCTGATTATTTATTTACAATTATTTTTTTAGAATTTTCTTAATAATAAATATATATTTATAATTGTGTGAGTGCTGATTAATTTTTAATGATTATTTTTAGAATTTTCTATAATAATAAATATATAATTATAATTTTGTGAGTGCTGTTTAATTATTAACAATTATTGTTTAGAATTTTCTATAATAATAAATATATATTTATAACTGTGAGTGCTGTTTAATTATTAACAATTATTGTTTAGAATTTTCTATAATAATAAATATATATTTGTAACTGTGTGAGTGCTGTTCAATTATTAACAATTATTTTTAGATTTTCTTTTTTTTTTTTCCTTTTTAAATATGAGAACCCTATCACTTATTTTATTTTTAAAAATATTAAAGTATACAATATATACATTTTTGTTGAAGTGCAATGATGTAATATCAAATGTAATACCTTACACACCAAAAATGTTTATGGATTAATACAATTACTTAAATTTGATTTTATTTTCATTTAAAATATAAAAGTTGAAATTTGGTGTATTGTATTACACTTAAAATAGTAGTAAAAAAAGTAAACATCTGTGTTTTGAAAGCTAATGTGCTAATTTATCATTGCAATAATGTCAAAATAAATGCAATTTATGTTAAAATAATGCATAAAGATGCATAAAGTTTTTTCATTTCAAAAAGTGTGCTTCTGTTTTACAATTTAAACAATATCCATAAACCACATTTTAAACCATTTTTAAAATCATTCAGATGAAAAAAAGTGTGTTATTAAGAAAACTTTTATGACTTAAAAAAATTAAGATCAAAATCAAGATCAATTATATTACCAAATAAACATTTCTTTCCCCAATAAAGGGTTAATATCGATTCCTCTCCATTACAAAAACTAAATACTTGCAAGTTTACATTCCACACAGGTAAACACATGATCTGACAGTCAGTATCTGAGTCTGAACTACATCCTTTTACTCACTAGTTGTAATGCCATCTCACAATCCTGACACATAATAGGAAATTTAATCTATCGTAAACATGTCTTGGTTATTGCATAACTCAGGCATGTTAGCAAAGTGTCTATTTTTTTTGTGGTGTCATCATAAATTGTGTCTTATGAGTGTGGAAGACAAGCATGGGATTAACAGGATTACTGAAGATAAAGAGGATGGGGTAAATTCATTTAAATCGAGCCGCTCACATGACAGGACTTAAATTTAACCAGAAGTCTTGTGACTTGGGACATTGATGGGTCACTAGTGCTGTTCATAGGGGTTTACTGGGATCTGCTGGTGTTGTGAACGTCTCGTTCATGACTGCAGATTATACCTGCATGACCAACAGCAGGTGTCCATTTTCAGACAAAACAACACTGAATATTTCAGTAATATTTTCATAGCTTAATTTGATTCTTTTCTTGTTGTTTTCATTCAGCTTGATATTTTTATTTTATTATTATTTGTCTTCTTGTTAAATTGTGGTTCAATTATTCAATTGTATTTTAAAACTGTAACTGTTATTACTAACTATTAAACAGTAATTTAATGTAAAAAAGCTTTTATGATGAAATTAAATAATGAAACCTGTGTAATTTAATATTCCTATTTTTTCATGTATTATTTAACTTTTTCTAAAACTTTACAACATCCTCTATTTGTTTATTTAATCATTTATTTATGTATTATCTTTATTTTTTATTATTATTTTTTTTACAAATTATTAACTTGACAAGTCCATTGTACACTAAAAAATTGAAAATTTCACATACTTTAACTTGTTCAACTTGTTTTTTGCTGTTGTTGTTGATTTTTAGCTTTTAAAAGTTACTTATTACTGAGTAATAATTGTAATAAATTAAGTTGAAAATAATAATTCTTGTAAATGTAACAAGTCGAAGTAATTGGTAAATATAGTTGAGCCAGTGTTTTTTTTTTTTATCATTTTGAGTAACTGATCTCATTTGCATGTGTGTATTTATATAAATATACACAGCACACACACACATATTGTCAAAAAAAACGTTTTTTTTTTTGGATGTGATTAATCACAATACATTTTTGCCCAGCACTAATTAATAATTATATATTTAAATATAATAATTACAGGCCCGTAGCCAACCTGGTGAAATGGGTGGTTCTTTTTTCTCAACAACTGGACATTTTTGCAGTTATTCACCTTGTTTTCTATTTAATTATGAGGTTTAAATACTGCATTTTTTACCTGAATTAGCTTGTCAAGGGGTCATCATAACCAAACTTTTTGAGGTACCAAAAACACTTTCTATATATGAAAAAAAAAACTTATTTTAAAAATACACATTTAATACACCATATATCACTGAAATAGGAGCCTGTTAAAGTTTTAAATAATAAAAAAAAGCCTACTGTCATTTATTGGGAAAGTAACAAACTGGCCAGCACATTAAAGTTTCCTCAGTCAGAATCTGGCCATCTGAATAATAAAAAAATTAAAGCATAATACTATTATGTAGAGCTTCATGATTTTTTTTAATTTCTTTTGTAAAAAAAAAAGTACATTTTGAAAGTTCATGAATAACAAAAATAGCCTAATTAGTATTAAAATTAACTTTAATATGGGCCGGTTTTGGTGCTTTGAACCTTGAATAAATGTAAGTATTTGACATCAATATGACATTGGTTTAAGATGTTGGCTCTGCATTAGATTTTTGTCACTTTCTAACACAACCTAAAATCAACCAAATATCAATGTCATTTCAAGTTTTTATTGGACGTCAAAATAATGTTGTCCTTAGACGCTGGCTAGACATTCAATTTTGGTCACCTGACATCACAACCTAAATCTAAACTAATATGTCTTATGATGTTGTGTGCCTGCTGGGCAATAACTAAATGCACTACAGAATGTTACGTTTACACACATCCACAAATTACATGTAAATCCATACAGCGTAATACTAACTACTCACTACTCTTGAGTACTTTTGAAAGGTCTACTTTTTAACTCATACTTTGGGTAATATTTATTTATATTTATATTTAATAGTATAACAGATATACTCTACTTCTACATTTTTAATTAAGTAATGGTACTTAAGTATGATTTTTCAGTGCTCCTTCCACCACTGGTTATCATACAAAAGTCATACAAAAGGATCTTAAACCAGACTTTGTATAAAGAAAAAGTTACAGATGTTTTACAGGCCACTCAATAAATAAACAATGTATACTGACTAAAAAAAACATTCCATATGAAAGAGTTTTCCTGTAAAAGCCTCATCATAAAAAACCAAACAACCAAAGACAGCTGTTTCACTTTCAACTCAAGTTTACAGCATGTGACTCTACTTACAGTTTGTGACTAACGGCTACATATAGAGTATTATGCTCCACGTAAGCGGAGTTTTAAAACTCATTGGTCAGACTGAGTAAAGCAAGTATGACAGACGAAAAAAAATAATTTTATGATTACAAAACTTCAAAACCTCTTACATCAATCCCATATTCACTCGCTCAGACAGTAAACAAACGACTTCCTCGTTTCCATTTGATTTGTGAATGACTATGATCTGTTTGAGGCCTGATTCACTTCCTCAGTAACGGCTGGTCCAACGCAATCTGGTCAGGAGGTTTGCAGATCGCTGCGTTGAGGAGGTTGTCAAGTGATACAATTAGCTTTTTTACTCACCATTTCGGTTGCTTACACAGCACAATGTTACCACGGTATTCCCAGCAGGGTTGTGTGATGCCTTCATCCCAGCAACCAATGCGTGGAAGACGTCGTCAGCGAAAAAAAGGCAGGCCAGTGTGAATGTTTATCCATCTCTCCAGGGGTTAATCAGGCTGGTGGTATCAGTCCTTGAGGTGGTGATCTCATTGTCTGTACTGACTCCTGCATTAACGTTTCATGTATCAGCAAAAAACGCAGGGGAAGATATGACAGTCTCGACGTCTACAAGAATGTCGTGACGAATAAAAGTTGTTTATGTGGTCATTTATCACATGTGAGGTCTTGAAGGGGTTTATTGTGTAATACAGTGTAAAAAATTCTTGCCGCCTTGAATTTTTTTTTGAGTCAAATGAACTTGTCATCTAAACTTACATCAATCAAACTGGCTAAAATATGAAGTTAAACTTTTTAAGAACTTAGTCGAAACCTGGTTAACATTAAAATAAGTTAGAGCAACATCAAAATATTTGTTCTCTTGACTTTTTGCATTACATTTTTTTTACAGTGTACTTAATCTGCTATAGTAGCACACTACACTGTATAAAATTACTGTAAATGACAAAAAGTCAAGACAACAAATATTTTCATATTGCTCTAGTACCTTATTTTAATATGTTAATCAGGTTTAAACTGATTTTTTTTTAAGTTATGCAAAGTTTAACTTAATATTTTAATTTAGTGATGCAAGTTGAGATGACTATAAAAGTTAAATTGATTCAACTAAAAAATTTAAGGCAGCTACATTTTTTAACAGTGTAGTAATATAATCAAATGGCCCAATACTGTAGTTTACAACAACATTATGTATTATGCTACAATACACTAGTTTACTGTAGTAAAAACTAAAGTATACTACTGTATTATTACAATTTATCAGTTCAAAATACTACAGTATGCTGCGGCATTGATTAACAAAGAGTTGAACATACTATAATATATATATATATAATTCATTTTTAGGGGTTTTCACCTTTATTGATAGGACAGTGGAGATTTTACAGACCGGAAAGTGTGGAGAGCAGAGAGAGGGGAAGGATCGGCGAAGGACCTCGAGCCAAATCGAACTCTGGTCACTGCAAGCACATAAGTGCTATGTGTTGACACACTAACCACTAGGCTATTGGCGCCGACTTTACTATATTATTGTTTAAAATCACTATAGTATTTACTATAGTAATTTGTCACATGGGTGACCATGGTTTTGTTCGATTATTCGTAACCATTAAAATGGCAACCAGCGTGTAAAAAAGTAAATAACCCATTAGTAAATCATTTTAACCCGATGAACACACACACATAAAAAAAAAAAAAAGCAACAACTCTGAGACAATTTTCAGACAACTCAGTTTCTAGCTAAATGTTTCTAAGCTTAAAACAAGTAGTTCATACAGGACATGAAATATGTAATGAATCAGCTAACACAATTCACTCTTACCCAAATTAACAATGGTTAGTAAACGTAGTAATCAATTATTTTTGGTGCATTACATTTGTATGACCACAGTTTTACTACAAATATAATTAAAGTATATAGTGTAATAAAGCCTTGGTGAATTGTGGATTAAAGTAAACAAACCATGTTTTTAGTTTTATTTACATGATTAATTTTTGTAAGCAAAGGAATATGTTTTTAAAAAGACATGGACAGTTTGATTCTACAAGTCATATTTCAAGATATTTTTGCTTGTTTGTATGAATTAAATTTCTAAAATATTTTTGTCTCATAACATTAGGATGTTCAGAATTACACAAGGCAGGTAAATGGTAGGCCACTACCATAGTTTGCATTCAAAATGTCGAAATATGAGGAAAAATGTATTCGTATATTACCTGATTCAGATACTATTGGTCAAATAAGATTTCTGCTGTAAAATAGTTACATTAAATGGTTTCGATACTTCAATTTTAGCTCTAAAAGGAAACTCAGCCTTCCTTAATTTGATTGGCCATCTCAATCATTTTGAAGCAAACCTTTAAAATCTGTCAAAACAGTAATGGCTCAAGTAACGCACATTTTAGTAAAGGGGTCATGACATGTTTATATTATTATTATTATACAGTATTATATGTGTATTATATATGATTTGTTTCTTTAAATTGGCTGAAAATGTTTATATAATAATACTTGCACATAATAATGATAATAAAAATATAGCTAAAGAGGATGCAGGCTATTATTCACAATACACAGCACAGCCTCTCATACCTCAAACCATGTACACGGTGTCATTTACTCAGCTTCATGTCAAACCAGTTTGACATGTATTCTTCCATAGAAGGAACACTTCTAAAGAATATGGCCTGCCCACTTTTTGACTATAATGAACGTGTGAAATTTTACTATATGGAAAAGAGTGACTTACATAACAATGTCATATAGTGGCTTGGACTGACTAGCATGAATGACACAGTCGATATAATAGCCCATATAATTTCAGTAATGTCTTTTATGAAAAATATTGTAATTTAAGGGGCAAAAGAAAAACAAACACATTTTAGTTTCAGTTGATAAAGTACTTAAATATAAGTTAAGTAAAAGTAATCAAGTTTTGTAGCGTCCCAGTGAAGCTAATAAGAAAAGAAAAAAAATTCAAACTGAATCTTTGTGTGTCTGAAATCACCAACCAATCCAGAAGAGTAAGTAAAACAAAGAGGTTTTGCTGGTGCATTATAATCTATGACACAACAGCAGATAAGAATCTCACTTCCCTTTAACTTGCTGATACAACAGACCATTTCATAAGTCATTTTGCATCTGCGCACTGGTGCGATTCAATGGAGGATTTTACCACTTCAATTTGGACAAGTATGAACAAACTATCTCTGTTGGTTTTTTTGGTCATCTGCAATGCACTTCCATGGCTCATTCTGATAAAATATGTAGTCACTAATGCGTAAGCACAATAACAATGTTGTAAGAGGCGGGGGAGAGTTCATTTTTGTGACTGAGTCTTTGTTTAGAGTGTGGGTGGCCCCGCTTGCTTCGGCTTCCAAACCTTGTGCACTTTACAGTATAATGCGGAAAGAGAGCAAGCGGTCAGAAGAAGTATCCCAGTTGAATAAATATCCAACTCGATTGTCCAAATGTGGGCCTATTTATTTTCAGACTTTGCTGTTTAAGCCAAACAAAAGTTGGATGGAGGGCTGTGAATTGCAACACAATGAAGAGAATTTCAAACTTATTATGACATGTTTTGGGAACATTTGGTTATCACAACGTAGGAATATACACACCCACCCACAAACACACACAAACACACACACACACACACACACACACACACACACACACACACACACACACCCACCCACAAACACCCACAAACACACACACACACACGTCATTATTTGGTACATGTTTTACAATTTTTGCATCTATACAATTACATACAGTATTTACATCAAATAATAATGACAATTACTGACAAGTTAAAATTTTAGAATACATATACAGTATAATATATATATATATATATATATATATATATATATATATATATATATATATATATGTGTGTATATATATATATATTCATTCATCTTCTTTTCAGCTTAGTCCCTTTATTAATATGGGGTCACCACAGCGGAATGAACCGCCAACTTATCCAGCATATGTTTTACGCAGCGGATGCCCTTCCAGCTGCAACCCATCTCTGGGAAACATCCATACACACTCATTCACACACACATACACTATGGTCAATTTTAGCATACCCAATTCACCTGTACCACATGTCTTTGGACTTGTGGGGGGAAAACGGAGCACCTGGAGGAAACCCACGCAAACACGGGGAGAACATACAAATTTCACACAGAAATGCCAACTGACCTAGCCGAGGCTTAAACCAGTGATCTTCTTGCTGTGAGGCGATCGTGCTACCCACTGCGACACCCTATATATACAGTATATATATATCACCGGCCACTTTATTAGGTACACCTGTTCAACTGCTCGTTAACGCAAATTTTAAATCAGGCAATCACATGGCAGGACGATCTGCTGCAATTCAAACCGAGCATCAGAATGAGGAAGAAAGGTGATTTAAGTGACTTTGAACATGGCATGGTTGATGGCGTCAGACGGGATTACTGGGATTTTCACGCACAACCATCTCTGGGGTTTACAGAGAATAGTCAGAAAAAGAGAAACTATTCAGTGAGTGGCAGTTCAGTGGGCGCAAATGACTTGTTGATGCTAGAGGTCAGAGGAGAATGGCCAGACTGGTTCGAGCTGATAGAAAGGCAACAGTAACTAAATAACTACTCGTTACAATCGAGGTATGCAGAAGACCATCTCTGAACGCACAATACGTCCAACCTTGATGCACAGGCTCCCCAAAATTGCAGAAGATTGGAAAAACATTGCCTGGTCTGATGAGTCTCAATTTCTGCTGCAACATTCAGATGGTAGGGTCAGAATTTGGCATCAACAACATGAAAGCATGGATTCATCCTGCCTTGTATCAACGGTTCAGGTTGGTGGTGGTGGTGTAATGGTGTGGGGGATATTTTCTTGGCACACTTTGGGCCCATTAGTACCGATTGAGCATCGTGTCAATGCCACAGCCTACCTGAATATTGTTGCTGACCATGTCCATACCTTTATGACCACTGTGTACCCATCTTCTGATGGCTACTTCCAGCAGGATAACACGCCATGTCATAAATCGCGAATCATCTTAGACTGGTTTCTTGAACCTGACAGTGAGTTCACTGTACTCAAATGGCCTCCACAGTCACCAGATCTCAATCCAATAGAGTAATTTTGGGATGTGGTAGAACGGGAGATTCGAATCATGGATGTGCAGCCGACAAATCTGCACCAACTGTGTGATGCTATCATGTCAATATGGACCAAAATCTCAAGAATTTTCCAGTACCCTGTTGAATCTATGCCACGAAGTATTAAGGCAGTTCTGAAAGCAAAATGGGGTCCAACCCGGTACTAGTAAGGTGTACCTAATAAAGTGGCCGGAGAATGTAGATATATATTTAAATTTAATTTTAATCCAAGAAACTATTTTTTCTTGAATCACTGTGAATAAACAAATGGTTCAGCATGAGGCAACTTACCCTAGAAAAGACATGCTTTTTTATGGTAATTATTTGTGGAAAATTATAATCTGATTGTGATCAATTGAATAGAACAACTATCTCTGTTTTCGCTTATATGTATTTAATATGATTTTTATTATTAAAACACAGGCAAAAATAGTTAACTACATATTTTCCCATCCCCCAAAGAATCAATTTTTTTTCAACTGGTTAGATATTACGAAAGCTTGTGAACCACAGGACAGATGGCTCATCTTCAGCAACAAAGAAGCCTTACAGAATGAATGTGTACAGAAAATGACAGTATGACATAAACGCTTGGGTCCATATGGCAAGCCTCTTTAATATTGATTCTTTCAAATTATACTTTTTTTTAATTACTAATAATTAGGCTTCCCAATAGTATGAAAGTTTAGAAACAATAAAAAGGCATTTGTGTGATATAACTCAGAATTACAAGAAACAATGTTAAAATCGTGAGAAATCCTATGAATTTGCAACCACAAAATAAATCTGTAAATTTGCATGCTTAAAATTTGCAATTCCAAGTTTACCTATAGCATATCTAAGTTTATATTTTGCCAATTTTAATTGTTATCTAACAATTTTCCAAACTGTGATGGAAAAAAAAAGAAGATAAATATAGATAAAAATTGCATTTCCCCTTTTTCCAACCAAATCAAAACTTAAAAGGGGTTTACTACTTGTACTGTATGTTAGTTTTATTTTAACAAATAACCCTTACCCTACATAAATATGATACATTTGATAATAGTCTATTTTGTGTACATATCTAATAGTAATAATAATATACATATGTCCAGAAATTCTAACATCTTCACTATTCTAACAATCACTACTGTGATAATGAATTAACATTAACAAAAAATATACACTGGGTATATGTCACTTTATTAAATATTATTTAAAAGGATGTGTTTGACTGTGTATGCACTAATGTATCCTAAAAATAAGTAGGCAAATAATTTGGCTTTAGGTAGGCCTACTGGCATACAGTGAAGTAGATAGTACTAACCAGATATTAACCGGTATAAGTCGTAGGCCAATATAGTGTCTTAAAACACTTACATCAGGGTTCATACAGTCATGGAAAACCTGGAAAAGTCATGGAAATTAGTTTAACAAATATCTACTTTAATATAAGTTAGTTGTCTTTACCTCTTTTCTGTCCTTTTCAGCCAAAAACATGCTCTCACATAGGGCTGCACGATACAGAAAAAATCTGACGTTGCGATATTTCGTTTTGCTGCGATATACAGTTGAAGTCAGAATTATTAGCCCCCCTGAATTATTAGCCCCCTTGTTTATTTTTTCCCCCAATTTTTTTCAACATATTTCTAAACATAATAGTTTTAATAACTAATGTCTAATAGCTGATTTATTTTATCTTTGCCATGATTACAATAAATATTATTTTACTAGATATTTTTCAAGCACTTCTATGCAGCTTAAAGTGACATTTTAAAGGCTTAACTAGGTTAATTAGGTTAACTAGGCAGGGTAGGGTAATTAGGCAAGTTATTGTATAATGATGGTTTGTTCTGTACTATCAGAAAAAAATTAAGCTCAAATGGGCTAATAATTTTGACCTTAAAATGTTTTTTTTTTAAATTAAAAACTGCCTTTAATCTAGCCAAAATAAAACAAATAAGACTTTCTCCGGAAAAAAAAATATTATCAGACATACTGTGAAGATTTCCTTGCTCTGTTAAACATAATTTGGGAAATATTTAAGATTTTAAAAAAAGAAAAAAAAATTAAAGGGGTGCTAATTATTCTGACTTCAACTGTATACATTGCAATATGAATATAATAATCACCAGATGATTTGAACAGCTCTGCTTGGGAAGATTTCATTCATATAGATCAACTGGGATAATTAAATCTTTTTCTATGCAGTGCATCGGCATAACATATAATAAATTACAAGCATATGTAAACACAACAGAGCAAAAAATAAACAGTGCTTTATGGTTTTCTAGGGAGTGTAAAAGTAATCAAATACAATGAAACGTAAAATAACATGGTCATCATTGCAAATAACCTAAAAAAATATTAACTTTTTAATCTTTGATAAACAAGTCTAGTTTTGTGATGTGGCTATTGCGAATACACATATTGCGATATCGATGCTCAAACGATATATTGTTCAGCCCTACTCTCACATTATTAGTGCTGTGTAAGCATTACCTATATATGTATATATGCAAATGTATGTATGGATACTACAACCCCCCCCCCCCCCCCCCCCATTTCTCTCTTTTTTTTTTAAATGTTTTTTGGATGTTGTGTAAGTTACGTTTTGTCTTTTGTTTTTTGGTGTTATTATTATGTGATTGTAATTAATTGTGGGACACCCTTGAAAATGAGATGGTACATCTCAAGGGCTTTATCCCAATGAATAAATATCACAATATACATATTACATAGATATAAAAATATATTTAAAATAAATAAATTGTTGAGTGTTTTATGATATGCTGTAACACATTTGAACGTGCATTGCTTTTCTTATTATTTACCACATACAAATAGACATGAAAAATTAGGTCATAAAAATTTACTTGAAATTCATGGAAAAGTCTTGGAAAAGGCATGGAATTTTAGTAGAAAAATGTGTATTAACCCTGTTACATCCAACGTAAAACTATATCCAACTTAGTTTAAGACATAGTGTACAAAGGCTTGCCATATGCCCTCTTTCTTCTCTCCATTTTGCGCGAGAGAGGGGAAGTGCGCGCTCCCTATCAAACAGCAGCGCGCATCCGTTCGCCTCCCCATTGACGTCACTCCGGTATCACATGAACGAGCCGGGACCAATCCACACACAGCCCTATCGAAGCACTCGGTTCCTCCACCGAGATAGGGAGGAAAAAAAGACAGAAAAGGGAACCATGACTCCGAGCATCTGAAGAACAAATAAAATACGGAGAATTGAACGCGGTGTGGATCTTGTACCCGGTTGTTGTTTCGTATTCGGAACGCGAAGACTGGAATAATATGCTGTGGAGAGAGGCGGAATGGATACGGCAATGGCCCGAACATATTGAATAGCTCGCGACGCTCAAAGGAAAGACATTATAGGCTACTTCATCGAGCCTTCTTCGTCTTGACGGGTTTATTTAATGGCTTTAGCCCTCGCCGCAGCCGACGCTTGGTCTTTTCCGCACCACTGCTGAGGTCGTGTGAGCCTCTATATGCCAAACACTGGAACGACCATTATTCGGCCTCGAAATCAAAAGACAGCCACCTGATCTGATCCAACGCCGTCGACTTTCGCTGAGGGGAATCATGGATTTTAACGGGAGCGGTGGAGGAAACGAGCTGCACAACAATCAGTTTTATCCGTCCGAAGAAAGCAAGCCGCTGCTGGGGGAAATGTCCGCGCAGCAGCCGCCGCCACCGCCGCTGGAGGGGAATAATAATCACAAAGCGGGGCCCTGCAGCAAAAGGAGCCTTTTACACAGCAGCAGTGGCATGAGATACAAACTGCTCCAGGAGGGCGACATCCAGGTGTGCGTGGTCAAACACCCGCGGACCTTCCTCAGTAAGATCCTCACCTCCAAATTTTTACGGAGGTGGGAGCCGCACCACCTCACCTTGACGGACAGCAGCCTGGTGTCTGCCACGGTAAGAGTCGCGCTGCAGGGGTCGCTTTGACTTCTGCCTGTTCAATGGCCGTGTTTGAAACTCCTAATCATATTGTGTTGGCTAGCTACATTTTCTGACTAGTATGTAGACTATATCTAACATAATGTGAGCAGTACATGTATAACTAATGCCATGGAAATACTGACGTGAGCAGGAAAGCAAAATACAAACTTGTTATAGTATCAGTACTTGGGTAGCCTACCAAGCACATTAAAGTTAAACAGTCAGGATAAATTAATGATTAATATTGGGTTCTTTTTTTCTAATGTACATTTTAGAAATGGAAAGTGTCTTTTTAAAAATGGCTTTGTCTTCGTACATATTTATAGTAATGAATGACATTTACCCGGAACCAATGTGACATTTACAAAGAATTTGCCCTACTATCTTGCAGGCAGCATCCTGAAAATAGTATAGCTTTTAAAACATTTAGGTAATTTAGGAGAAAATGAAACTTCCACTCGATTTAATCAAACGAAAGTCTTCAAAAATGTAACTTATTCAGCGGATGTGTTTCGAAATGGGGATGGAAACACGCCATGACGTCATAATAACAACAACTTTACAGCTTCCTCGTCGTTGTTTCCCAATGTCCGGGTTTGCACGTTACGATTTCTCGTTTAATAAACTTACAGCACATCTCATTTATTATTTCATTTCCATTTTCAGTGAAAAAAGAGACTATTTTAGTTGTAAATAAATTAGATTGCAGTAAAAGATAATATATCCATGCAATTCATTTGATATAAGTCTGTCTGTCTGACTGTCTAGTACAACCCTTGCTGATTTCTCTTTTAAATTAATATTTTTTGTAGGATGCTATACAATAAAATTAAATGTTCTTATACATTCAACTTGACAGTTCCAAAGCTAAAACTTACAAAATAAGGTCACTCTCCAAAAACAGTACAGTAATATGTTGGGGGGAAAAATAAACAAAAAAAAATATTTAAAAAAAAATCTGTCTGTCTGTCTGTCTGTCTATCTACACAGGGTCCAGCATAAATAAGTACACCCCTCGCTGAATTCTCTTTTAAATTGATATTTTCTATAGATGCTATACAATAATATATGCATATACATTCAATTTGACCGTTCCAAAGCCAAAAACTAATTAAATAACTTAGTCACTCTCCAAAAAAACAGTACAGTAATATGTTAGGGAAAGATATTAAACAAAAAATAATAAAAAGAAAAAAAATCAAAAGAAATATAAATAATCTCTAAAAATTTGTATTTTGTAAAATAAAAATTAGCAATAGCCCATTTGAATTAATTTTTAAAAATATTTCTATTCCTAAAGATGTTCAGCGACCAACTCTTATTTAAATTAATATAACATTTAATTAATATAATGTTTAATAAAATAGTTTTGTTTAAATGCTCTAAAATGCATATATTTACTGAGAAATGGATACAAATATTCATTTTAAAAAGAGTCCACTCATTTATGCTCTATCCATCCATCCATCCATCCATTCATCCATCTATCCATCCATTAAATTAAATTAAATTCATGTTTATTATATAGCACTTTTACAATGTAGATTGTGTCAAAGCCGCTTAACGTCTATCTGTCTGTCAGTCTAGCTATCTATCTATCCATCTATATCCATCCATCTATCTATCCATCTATCTAAGTGTGTTTGCACTATAAATAATATTTGTATATGATGGTGTTAAACGGTTAATCTATTCTGTTATTTACTGAACAAAATCATATAAAGGAATAAGAAACTGAGAGCAGAGTTCACAGCATGGAAGAATGGTGATGTAGTTAGTTATGACAGTTGTTTGTTTCAGGAATTCTTCATCATTTTATTATAAGGGAGATTTCAAGATGACATGACGCACTTGCTGACATTTGAATGATGCTTAAATTATGTCAACCAAATAATAAGACATTACATACAGTCATAACATTAATTTCCATTTAAATATATGCAAGCATTTTTCTTTAATTAATCATTTGCCATTTCTAAAGACCATGATCAAGAGTTTAGTGTATTGGAGAAATAACCCTGAATAAAGACAGTGTAGATGTTCACAAGGTGTTTTCAACATTATAAAAACTCCAGACAACTTTCATGTGGGATATTGACATTTTGCTACAGTGTTTATGCTCCTCTGATTAAAAACCTTGGAAATAAGGGAGATTTAAACTACAGTTTTTTAGTCTCTAACTAAGATGATGGATTTGGACCTATATGCAGTCATTAAAGGATTTTAAGGCAGCAGAGTTGCTTGAATCATATCTGAGTCTTTTGCAGGTGTATAATAATAATTCATGCTACCAGGAGTGTAAAATTATTATTAGTTCAAGCTGATCATCATGTGAATCCACAGCTCTAACCAACAATGAAGCTACATCCTCTAAAAGTGACTTCTGTGTGAGTTGTTCACTACACAATCTCTGCACACGCTATTGACAATAGACTCGTTTTGTCTGTGAAATTTCACTAATGTGACCTTCAGCCTCAACGCGTCCACGTGTTATTTTTCTCGCTGGTGTTTATTTGCATCTCTACAGATTTTAAACCTCATCTGATACTTCGTTATTCAAAAACATAACTGCATACATCTTAATTGCGGCTCAAGAGGCCTGCCAATGGAAAAGTAGTGTCACGGTCACAACGGATTCACCCACCTGGGAGATTTCTAGGAATCCACTCAATGGCGGTCATATTTAAAAAGCAAAAACACACACATTTGTGCCCAATATCTATCTATCTATCTATTTTATTTTGCACGTGAAGAAGACCGCTTTTATTTTACCTTTTGTCATTTTTGGATGCTAAATCCCGTCTTGGATGCACCAACGGACTATTGGAGTCTCTCAGTTCAGGATATCCTGCTCATGGAGTCATCATCAAACAGCTGATTGAATTAAAGCTTTAAATTTTACAGCTATATTTCATCGTTGTGATATGATTGAATTAGCCGTTGACTTCTTCCTGAAATGAATGCTTCAGAATGAATTAGATTGCTTGTTTAACAACGGTCTGACTGTCGGATGAAGCTCAGCCGCTGACACTGAGAGGCCCTCGGGATTTCTGAGGCTAGCTGAGATTAACCCAAGCCAAACACAGACCGTATGTTTATGTTTGCAGCTCTATGCGGTCATTTTGCAGAGGTTTATACCATTCCAAAGTGTTTACAGACGAAGGATACTTTTAGTATTTGACACTCCTGTCACTCAGTATTGGTTTTCTCCTATAGTCGCAAGGTCTCTAATAGATGTTTAGCTAGTGACCCGTGTTCAGTTGACCATAGCTAATGGAGGTAGTTGTCTGTGGCTAATGTTTTCTTTTGGCAAAGACTGGCCTGTTTGTGAATGTACTGTGCATCGAACCATTGTGCCTCAGAAAGAGGTCAGTATATCAGCAGAAAGGCCTTATTGTTGATGCCGAGCATGAAAATCGTTCGATTTGGATGGTTTGCTTTCCTCACCTGGTGACAAACTAGGGTGTCATTTGGGTTGAAATTCCATTATCTCGCCCAGATATTCCTGAAATACTTGACCTCGTTTGCATTGGAGATGTAGCACATGACGTCTGTCTGATGATAAATATTTTATTTCCCCCCCTTTTTTTCCTGTGATTTGCTTAACAAGCCATGTGCTAAGCGAAGACACAACAATTGGCATTTTGATAGCTCATTTTCGATAAGTGCAGTCGCTTTGGTGGAAAATGATCTCACTAGAAGATATGAAAGATGTGACTCACCCTCGTTTCTAAGCTTGGAGTCTAAATCATATTTGCGTAACAGCAAGGCATTATAAATACTTCCTGTCACTCTTTCGTTAAAAAGATCTACCTCTAAAAGCACATTTATGCCAAAATGCCCTCAAGCACACCATTTTGTTTGTATAGTCGCTGTTCAAGTCAGGTCCTGTTAATTAGATGAAGTACCAGATGAGACAGCAGCCCATATAGAACATAACACATCTTTTGTATAAACATTACATAGCTAAGTGAGAACAGCCCGACTGTTTTTGGGTGCCATGTTTTGCTGTTTTGCGATTGGGTTAGGCGCTGAACACCTGGGTACATCTGGATTTAGCTTGAGGACATGTTAGCTAAAGTACGGTTCATGCCTGAAGAGTCATTGCAGTTTGAGCAGCGCTGATGACTAAAGCTGAACAAGTTTGGTTTTGATGAGTTCTGCTAAATAAGACCAGGTCAGGGAAGAAAAAAGGGGTTAACTTACAAACAAACCCTTTTAACGGTACTGTTGGGCTTTCTGCTGTAAACAAACTGGGCTACGGTGATGACTGGGCACATAAACCATTGTGGCTCCCTGAGATCCCCTCGGCTACCATCCAAATATGCTCTGTAATTGAGATGTAGGAGCTGGCTTTGTTTTTGTAGCACAGAAAAACCATTAGGAGGACATTTTCAAACACTGGCAGGGTTTCAGATGAATTGTTTTGCATGTACTGGGTTGTTTGTGTCTTGATATTGCAGCGATTTTTCATTATCGTCGCTGTAAGGATGAATGGAACTGGGCGATGTTGTTGCATTACAGAGAGATTATTTCAAATATTCAAGAGAAACACACAATGGAGCCATTTAGATGAAGTATGTTATGGAGATATTTTTTCATTAGAGAGTGCCAAACGCAATGTAAAGGGCTTTGTCTGTGGCCATCCACATGATCTGCTCCGGGGCAGTTCGGAGGCATCTTGGAATGGGATTCCCAACATTTTTAACTCTGTTTTAGCTGACAGTGTCAGATTGGTTTAGTGAGTGGTTGATGAACTTTAATAAAGTTAAATTAATATAAGTTAGCATATTTTTTTGCTCATTAAGTTTGCATTTATTTGTAAAAAAAATTTTTTACTTAAGTAAAAAATTATCTTTCTGATGTGATACTCAATAAAGTCACATCACCCATTCACCCATTCTCAAATTCAATCTCTGTGTACTGTTCTAGTAACTAAATAACTCGGGAAATTGGTTTATTTTAAGTCAGAGGGGGTATCAGGCATGATAAAAAGTAAGTTGTTTAATATGGATAACTGCTTACTGGAGACGCAAATTGTTTCAAATGATTCTGTTCGATTTGTTGAACTATTTCAACCAGTTCATTTAGAAGATCCGATTAAAAAGAATGATTCGTTCGCAATCAGGATCACTGATACAGAAATAAAACCCATTATTGGACACAAATGTGTTAAGTTGATACTTTTAAGTGTCTGCTCGTATCTTATTTAATGTTGTCACCGTGTTTCTGTCATGTCCACTTGCTGTTTTTGTTGAGGGAGCAACAGTGAGGACTTACTGTAGGAGGACCGGCTTGATCTGGCCAATGGCATCAGCATTACAGACTCCGATGTGCCATACGGGTCAAACACCTGGCATAAAACTGGCATCACAAACTAAATAGATTTACTTCTAAAAGGCTATTAGAATGTATTAAATGTATGTATTATAATGTATGTATTAAATACATTTCAGGGCTCGAAATTAACTTTTTTACTTGGTAGCACCGGTGCTCCCAAATTCAAAAATTTAGGAGCACCAGAAAAAATTTAGGAGCACCCACCAAAAATGAATGAGCACCACTGCAAATTGTTTATTAAGGGATTTATTGTATTTGAAAAGCACATCAATCAGGACTAACAAAAACCAGAAACAACTACCTAACTAATGCTGTAATGACTTATTGATATCTGTGCAATAATTCCAAATTGAATGTCTAATAATTATAAAATATTATTAATAATGACGATGATGTCAACAATACTTACAATGAATTACATTTCATTTCTCATTATCATGCTGCCTTAAATGTGCTTGAATGCGAGTTATGTATTGTAAAAGGTCCTGCTGTTACTTTATGAAAAATAAATTTATGGTTTGCATCAAACAAAAATGAAACATTGCAGTAAGAAATGTTTATTTTGCACTATTGTTTTTATATGCATGTCAAGTTAATAAATAATATTTCTGCTACAAAACAAACATAAGATTATAATAAATCATTCAATCCAATGCTGAAAGCTGCAAAGCAGTCATCAGTAAATAGAAAAATATTAGACATCTCAAGAAAGAATGGACCAAAGAAAGTAAGAAAAGTCTCACTTCTACCACTCTTTAAAAGTTTTGGTTTCAGTTTGTGTCATTTTGAATGCTCGGTCTCGTTATGCGCTGATTTTCATTTTTTTTGTGTTTGTGGAAAAGCAGGCGAGTCAGCCGACCCAATATATGAGTGGGGCAGAACAGGATTCTCGTGATGACCACCGGCGCAATACCGTTCTTTGTTATGAGCCGCAGATTCAGTTTAAACTCCGTAAAGGCGAGCTTCTTTGGCAATGATGTGTACAGTGTTAGATTTTACATTTAGTGGACATTTGCGTTGAACACGCAGTGAATGCAACGCATCAAGATTCGGGCACCTTCTCCTCGATTGATCTTGGCTGGGGCCCTTATAAGCTCCCTGTTTTCTGACAGCGGAAAGCCTTGAGTGATTGACAGCTAATATGAACCAAGATAGCGGCAGGGAAGTCCGATTCAGCACGTTTTTAGAAAAAAATCGTAACATGCGCTCTACAACCATCATTTGCAGTCGCACAATATATTATGAGGTGGCATAGATTAAATTTTGGGCGCATATAAGACCAAAATGGTTGCAATTTCGAGCCCTGCATTTACAAAGACAAAAACGAAGGACGTTATTGTTATAATTTTAGTTCATTTTGTATTTACACAATACAGTTTTAATTTAGTTTTAGTTAAATAAAAACTCTCATTTTTATTTTCATTTCAGTTAACAAAAATGTTATTTCAATTCTAGTTTTTGTTGTTTTGTTTGTCTTCGTTAACTATAATAACCTTGTTTAAAAACTGGGCGTACTAAAAATTGGCCATGATTTCAATGGTAGAAAACCTGTAAAACGGTAAGTGAACAGTAAGTTTCCCTAATACATATAGCGAATAACTGTACATCGACACTTTAGTTTTAAAAAATTTTTTATTGTTATGTTACATCTATTTTTGATAACTAAATTTTATTCCGCAAATGTTTAACAAATTCCCAGGGATGGGTTGCGGCTTGAAGGGCATCCGCTGCGTAAAAATCGTGCTGGATAAGTTGGCGGTTCATTCCGCTGTGGCGACCCCGCAAGGGACAAAGCCGACAAGAAAATGAATGAATGAATGAATGTTTAACAAAGGTACAATGTGTAGATGTTAGTACTTCAAAATATTAGTGTATTAACGCTATATATTAAAATGTAATAACGTACTTTACCACAACATTTATTAGACATTTATTTTACGATTTCTACTGATTTTTAACAGTAAACCATTTTGTTACTGTAAATTTTAACGGTTTAAGCTGCAGTGTAGCTTACAATGAAGTAGACTTATTAAGATTTATCAAAAGTTTATGAATGAGGTAGACTTATTAAGACTTATCAAAGTTTATCAATGAGGTAGACTTATTAAGACTTATCAAAGTCCATTCTTTGTATATTAATAGGCAACTTACTACTACAATTAACAAATTACTTTCCACAGACATGCACTGTAGGGAATACAAAGAGAAACTCATCATGAGGAACAAAACACAATGTACTAACTTTGACCGCAGATATGTTTGTGGGACTAATGTGAAGTTAAAATATTAGTCGGAATGTGATTTTCATGATTAATCAAAATAAACCCAATCGAACTTCTCACCCAGTTTTCAATATGAATTTTGATTATTTGGTATAATCTCAAGAGTATTTGTTTGAAATCAATTCAATGTTTTTTCTAACTTCTTTATAAATGGAATGTATATTTTCATGAACAAAAGGTGTTCATACCCAATAGATTTTTGTTAGTATTGAATGCAGTAAATTCACTTAAATGATTAAGCATTCAAATAACATACAAATCAACCACTTTATGGGCCATTCAATATTTTTTTGACCGGAAATCTGTTTTAGTGTTTCCATTGAATTCATAGATGCCATAGAACACCTTCCCAGTAAACAAGTGGGTGTGGTTATAACTCATGTAGTGTGAAATTAAAATGATAAATCTATTATATGATATCAGTTGTGCTAATTAAGTGTGAACATGATTTTTTTTTTTTTGCATACTCGGTTGCTGGCTGTTGAGGTTTTAAAACAGAACTTATGTTGCCACATCCGTAATGTAGACGTTCGCCGCCTAATTTCCTTTTGTGTCGCATAAACCATCTCAGATCATCAAGCGTGTGGTTAAGCTGACGCATGAATGGATTCGGACTATTCAGCCCATCCACACCCAGTGAAGTATTTTTGGTCCCTAGATAGATAAATTCCGAAAATATAAAGACGTTTGCTAGTCGCACCACCTATAGTTTAGCAGTTTTAAAATATTCGCTTTATCTTTGTTTTGGCTGCCTTGCAATTTGCATGCCACATTTGCGTCATACTGAGGATTTCTTTGTACTAGATTTCACAAGAAATGTGTTTTTGTTTTTAACTGTATGCAAGTCCATGCGCCACATGTGCAGATCCAATGCTTGTGTGTGTGTGTGTGTGTGTGTGTGTGTTGGATTTGCATGACTTTACTGCTGTTCGTGCATGTGGATATTTTAACAGATATATGGCGTTAATTGAAGCCAGCTGTCTTTGGGAATTTAGTGTTGTATTGAGCCAATAGGCATGCAGTCGTGCCTGTCTGTACAGTAACTTGGCTTCTGTGTTGCTTTCTGGGGCTTTTAGATCTAGAGCTAGATCAAGGAGTAAACTATACCGTGAAGTCGGTTTAAATGGCTTTCTTTTTCTTTTCGTTTGGCTTGCGTTGGCTTCCTCCTCCTGGCCTGCCATGGTTTGCTGTTAATATATCATGGGTGAAGAGTTTAACTGGAAGAAGCCTTGTTTACTTTGGGAGAGAGCACATTGTCACAGTTTTTTTCATGCCCATGTTGTAAACATTTGCTCTATTTGCACACTATTTGTGTGGGTTTGACAGTTGAACAGAAGTGCTGTTTTTTTTTATTTTGGACATTGACAATTCCTGTATTCTGTTTCAAGATTTTTAAGTGTGCAAATTAATATAAATAATATCTCAATCAGGACTTTTAATTGCATTGCATTTGAGATTATTAGTATTGGCAGATAGCTGTGAGTTTATGATTTCTGCTTAATATTTTACATCCATACAGACTAGCATTTAAATGTTTTGGGTCAGTATATTTTTAATATAGTCGGGATATATTAAAGTTTTAATCTGCAAGCACAAGCATCAAAAGTTACAGTAAATATTTTTGCTAAAAAATATTTCAGTAAGTCAATTAAAATTTCTATCCATCAAATATCCTGAAAAAAAGTGTAACTGTTTCCACAAAAATATTAAGCAGCACAACTGTTTTCATTGATAATAATAACCCCCTAGGGCTTGAGTGTCCACATACATGGACAGCACATTTTAACTCTTAAGTGGCTATTTAAAATACTTTGAATGTTTTATATTTTGTTACAGACATACAGTGTCATCCTGCAACTGTTTTGCAGCATATGAAATGTTCCAAACCTATTTTTAAATGTCTAAAATGGGAAAAAATTTTGTTTTTACTCTCTGATAGTCAAAGAAGTAAAAAAAATGTCTATGTTATATATGCATTAAAAACATTCAGGAAAAAGTGTTTTATGTAAATTGGGACCACGAGTCCACATATATGGACATCATTTTTCTCTAAAAGAACATCATATCAAAAGATTTTTATTCTAATTAAGTTCAAATAAGCCCACATAGCAAAGAGAAGTAAAAAATGCATGTAAAAAAACAACTTGGGCCTTAAGAGGATAAATATTTCTTGAGCATCAAATCAGCACATTAAAATGATTTCTGAAGAATCGTGTGACTGAAGAGGCTGGAGTAATGATCTTGAAAAATGTAGCTTTGTCAACCCAGTAATAAATGATATAACAATTATTAAAATTAATATTAGAAAATTAATAATATCTCTAAATTAGGGCTGGGCGATATGGCAAAAATGCTCGATTTATTCTTTTCCATATTGAACGATAATGATATATTTCGATATCAGTTGTTAATACTTCCAGATTGAAAAGAGTATCCCAACAATTACTGAAGCCACAAAAATTAGAGGGTCCTTTAAATAGCATAAATTGTTTCCTGCGGCCGATCATTTTTGATGGCTGAAAATTTGGTGCATCTCTACTATCAACACACTTCTAGATTCCCATTGTTGCACATTTCTGCTGTGTGATTGGCTCTTAGATCAATATAGAGTAAAAAAGTCCAGAGTTTATCATGGTTATTGACATAAATTTTATTGCGTTTGGAATATTGTTTATCGGCCCAGACCTACTCTAACTATTAGTTTGTTTTTGAAAGGTAATAAATATTATATTATTGTAAATATTTTGTGAAAATGAGTGTTAAATTTAGCTAAATAAAACATGAAATTAATGTTCATTTATTATGTGCAGTTTTGTTTGTTTTTTATGGATCATATGTCACTGTAGACTGGATTAACGTTGCTGAAAATCTTTGATAACACAGGAATAAATTACATTTTAAAATATATTTAAAGTAGTTGTAATAATGGGTAGTGCTCTCGCATCACAGCAAGAAGGTCCCTGGTTCGAGCCCCGGCTGGAGTTTGCATGTTCTCCCTTTGTTCGCATGGGTTTCCTCCGGGTGCTCCAGGTTCCCCCACAAGTCCAAAGACATGTGCTATAGGTGAATTGGGTAAGCTAAATTGTGAGTAGTATATGTGTGTATTTCCTGGTCCTCCGGGTTGGTGGTTGAGCGTTGGACTAACGACCATCTCGTAAAAATTAGATGTTACGAAACACCAACATAGTGTGGCTAAATATCATCTTCGATATAAACGGCCCTGGGAAGTAAGTTGTAATAATAATACCCAAAAAAAAATATGTTTTCTGTTTAAATGATAAAGATTTAGTCTTGGTGAGCATAAGTGATTTCATTTAAAGAATAAATAAAAAATACTAAACTTACCAACTACAATCATCTGAAAGGAGTTTTAAAATGAATAATAGAAAAATAAAATGTTTTAAATAAGCAAAGAAGTACACCCCTCACAAATCTATCATTTAAATTCATATTTTTACTAGGAAGCTATACAATATTAGATTTGTGCATATACTGAAGCCAAGTCTGGAGCTTATTTTTACAAAATAACTTACATAATGATCTAAAAACTCTTTATATATTATAGAAAAATATTAAATACAAATTTAAAAAAGGGGAAAAATAAAGAGAAGAAAAAAAATTGGAAAATGTAGTTGAAATTTTGTAGCTTGTAATTTTTTTCAATATTTTACTTGAATTTAATTGTATTATCTTTCAATTTCTAAATATGTTTGGTGACTAAAATATTATTTTAATAAATATATCTGTTTAATAAATCTGTTTTGTTTAAATGCACCAAAATACATTACCTATATTCACTAAGAAATGGTTAAAAATATTCATTTTCAAAATGAGGTGTACTTAATTATGCTGAGCACTGTAGACTCTGTGTATAATGATATCGATAACTAGATGGCAAATGGCCAAATTATATGTGACTGTTGACTAATGCAGTTTAATTAAATGCTTGGAGATGATTTAGTCTTAAGCTATATTGATTATCGATATAATAAATACTTAATTTAATTTCCATAAAAATAGCAAATTTTTCGTTCTCCATCAATAGCGCTGTCAGTCAATTATGCAACATCTTTAATCAGCTGTTAGGAACAATTATTTATTGATATCATAATGGACAGGTATGGTTTGATGTATCCATATGTCACTATTTTACATATCATCATAAAATCACCAGTGACTTGAGGAACCAATGCTTTTCTCACGGTTTAGTGGCTTCAATGCTGACAGGAGCTCTCTCAGATCAGTTTGTCAGTTATAGAGACGCCACCTGAACACGTTGATGTTTTTCTCCACATCGTTTTCCATCTGGATCTCCCTGGTAACAAAAAAAAAAAAACATATGTCTCTATTTCATCTCTTTGTTTCCATGGCAACATAGCAATGGTGGAGAGAAGAGCTATTCAACTCCTCCTTAAGAAAGAATTGCACCATGAAAAACAGGCTGAATGAGAAGAAAGAAAGAATTGGAGGACTTCTTGGAACGAGAAGGAAGGATAGAGAGAGAGAAAGAGAGAGAGAGAGAGAGAGAGAGAGAGAGAGAGAGAGAGAGAGAGAGAGAGAGGACAGCAAGTGACATGAGATAAGCAGATTGAACGTCAAGCTCGGTGCAAGTTCACTTATCACATCGTCATACAGGATATCGTAGCCATGACAACCTTTAAAGAGGTTGCACCGTGCTGTAGATTTTTACAAAGAAAAAGGCCCATGCTGAGAGATTTACCATGATTTTATGAGAGACTTGAGTCGTTTATCTGGGTTTCTGGCATTTCCGGGAACTTGCTTCACGTGTGGCACATGCTGTATTATACACAAGCCTGCTAATGGAGTTGT
Source organism: Danio kyathit (assembly GCA_903798195.1). Classification (NCBI taxonomy): domain Eukaryota; kingdom Metazoa; phylum Chordata; class Actinopteri; order Cypriniformes; family Danionidae; genus Danio; species Danio kyathit. Next base: position 19,900,288 of record LR812536.1, on the reverse strand, counting down.
GATTGATTATTTGAAAATGTAGTATCATCACATGGATGTATATCCTCTTATGAATGAAGGGTGATATTTGAAGCAATGATTGGGGGTTTACAATGTTTTAAATGCTACAGACCCTCCAATGTCATCATCTTCATGCAAGGGACTGCATAAAAAAAAAGGAAACAGACATTTATATTAAAGACAGTAATATTTAGATTATATTTCTTATGTAAAGATCCAATTTATACTTTAAAAAAATATTCTTAATATATAATAATATTGTATTAAAAAGGGTGTCACGATGGCGCAGAGGGTAGCATGATCGCCTCACAGCTAGAAGGTCGCTGGTTTGAGCACCGGCTGAGTCAGTTGGCATTTCTGTGTGGAGTTTGCTTGTTTTCTCCATGTTTGCGTGGATTTCCTCCGGGTGATCCGGTTTCACCCACAGTCCAAAGACATGCGCTATATTGAATAAACTAAATTGGCCGTAGTGTATAAGTGTGAATGCAAGAGTGTATGGGTGTTTCCCAGTGATGGGTTGTGGCTGGAAGGGGATTCGCTGCATAAAACATGTGCTGGATAAGTTGGCGGTTCCTTCCGCTGTGGCGACCCCTGATTAATAAAGGGACTAAGCCGAAAAGTAAATGAATGAATGATGAGTGAATGTATTAATAAACTTAAATGTTATATTGTAAATATGTAGTTTACTCTGTTTAATTCCATCAGTTCATTTTTTTGTCATTATAAATACTGTATTGTCATCATCCTCATACGTTGATCCCTATTAAAAGATGTAAACAGACATTTATGTTTGAATTACATTTCTTGTATAAAGACCTGATTTATAATTTGAAAAAAAAAATGTATTATACACTCTCAAAAATAAAAGTACACGAGCTGTCACTGGGGTGGTACCTTTTCAAAAGGTACACATTTGTTTTTAAAGGGTCCATATTGGTACCTCTAAAGTAAATATTAGTACCTAGAAATTTTAAGAGGAACACTATACTTATTAAGTACTAATATGTACCCTTGAGGTATTAATATGGACCTTTAAGGTACAAATTTGTACCTTTTGAAAAGCTACCATCACAGTGACAGCTCGTGTATTTTTATTTCTGAGAGTGTATAATAATAACATTATTCATTCATTCATTTTTTTTTTCTGGCTTAGTCCCTTTAATACTCAATTATGCTGAGCACTGTATACACTACTGTGTATAATGATATCGATAACTAGATGCATTGATGGCAAATTGCCAAAATATATGTGACTGTTGACTAATGCAGATTAATTAAATGCTTGGAGATGAATTAGTCTTAAGCTATATTGAATATCGATATAATAAATACTTAATTTAATTTCCATAAAAATAGCAGCAAATTTTTCGTTCTCCATCAATAGCGCTGTCAGTCAGTTATGCAACACCTTTACTCAGCTGTTAGGAACAATTATTGTTTGATATCATAATGGACAGATATGGTTTGATGTATCCATAAAAAAGTACACGAGCTGTCACCGCAGTGTGTATAATACTTTTTTATTTTTGAGAGTGTATAATAATAACATATTATTCATTCATTCATTTTTTTTCGGCTTAGTCCCTTTAATAATCAGGGGTCACCACAGCGGAATGATCCGCCAATATATCCAGCATATGTTTTACGCAGCGGATGCCCTTCCAGCCGCAACCCAACACTGGGAAACACCCATACACACTTATTCACAGCCAATTTAGCTTATTCAACTTACCTATACCGCATATACCCCCGGTTTCACAAACAAGGTTTAAGGCTAGTCATGGATTAAATTGCAAGTTTGAGCTGTCTCAACTAAAAATAACTTGCAGTGAGATGTCTTAAAGTATGGCAGTGTCATTTTTTTTCTACAGGTGCACACCAGTGATGTATTTTTCTAAGGCTGTTTTTATAAATGTGGCTTAAATAGCCTAATTTAACTAAGGTCTAGTCCTGGCTTAAGCTAAGCCTTGTTTGTGAAACTGGGCCATAGTCTTTGGACTTCTGGGGGAAAACGGAGCACCCGGAGAAAACCCACGCCAATATAGGGAGAACATGCAAACTCCACACAGAAATGCCAACTGACCCAGCTAGGCCTCAAACCAGCGACCTTCTTGCGATAGTGCTACCCACTGCGCCACAGTAACGCCCAATAATATATTAATGAACTCAAATGTTTTTTGAAAATACGTAGTCTATTTTTTTCCATAAGTAATTTTTTTTGTCATTGTAAGTACTGTATTTATTAAATTGTTTACTCATTTACGAGCAATTCCAGCGTTATGGATGTGACATTTGCAGTAAAAGCTCAAAACATAAATTCACAGAGAAAGCATATGATAACTTCATATTGAAACATTGGTTTATATTTTCCAAAACACCTAACCACAGAGTTATGGGATCAGAAAAATATCAATCTGTAAACATGTTTTACATTTTAAATGAGGAAAATAAACTAAAATAAATGTTTTTTGACCAAAAAAGTTAGCGAGTTTACAGTAAACAATTCGTAGAAATTCTGTGAATGAAACTGCACCACCCAAAAGAAATAATGCTAATCAAAAGGATGAGAGTTGGCTCACTATAGAACAAACTGATTTATTTAGAACATGATATAGAACAAAATGATTTATTTTATTTTACATTTTTGCATTTATGAGGAAAAAGCTTCGTTATGGATGTGACAGATGTGAAATTGGCACTTGTGTGCCTTTGACACAGTGAAATATTGGCCGAGACATTTTTGAGTATTTTTACAGTTCTGTAAAATATAAGCCTATACTAAAAACTTAGAAAGGGTTTCGCTATTTTGCTGAAAACTGATAACTTATTCATGGCAAGGCTGACATTTGCATGGAATTGCTCTTACTTGTGTACAGTATTTCAATATTTTAACCTACTCGATGTATTTGTTTTGATGTAATTTTCATTTAAATAAAAATTGGTTTCATTATTTTTAAAATATAAATTACAGTAATTAAATTTAATGTTTATTGATTTATTTTAGTTTGTAAAACAATACTTGTGGATTTAATCTAATATATGTTTATATAATACAATTGATGATGCATGTTATTACTTATGCTTTTGCTTTTTATTAATAAAATTCTTATTTCTTGTGTTTTTATGCTTTTCCTATACATATTTCCTAGAACCCCCTAGACCTTATTGAAAACACCTGCCATAGAACACTCAAAACAATTACGTTAGCTCAAAATACTTACATTAAATGAGCTGGAACAACACAATACTTAAATATTTTTGCAGGGTGGACAACTTAATAATTTATATTCAAAATACTTGCATTAAATGAGCTGGAACAGCACAATACTTAAATATTTTTGCAGGGTGGACAACTTAATAATTTATATTCAAAATACTTGCATTAAATGAGCTGGAACAACACAATACTTAAATATTTTTGCAGGGTGGACAACTTAATTTATATTCAAAATACTTGCGTTCAATGAGCTGGAACAACACAATACTTAAATATTTTTGCAGGGTGGACAACTTAATAATTTATATTTAACCCACTTAAATTTGTAATAACTAATAAGCTAACTTAATTCTTTCATGTTGTCCCAGTACAAATTGATAATGTGGAACCCAGCGTTTTTTTTACAGTGAAGATGAAGAACTGTTTTTGGTTCCTGAATGAACCAATTTGACGTGTGAAGTCAATTTCAGGGATTTAAAGAGATATTGTGCAATGAATCTTAAAAATTCTTCATGAAATAATTAATGCCAATAAAGAACGTTTATATTTACAAATGCACTTATCACACCGACTCTTAAAAGAGGAAGACGAATCTGAGATCTGCAACAGAGGGTGCAATGGCCTGAATGCAGAACAGCCACCTAAGAGTGGGGGATGTAAATAAAAGACAGGCCTGTTTTATTGGCTTATACAGAGACGAGCTGCCTGTTTGTTTGAGCGAGCGAGAGACGCAAAGAGGACGAGTCCAAGAAAGGAACAGCTTGTTTGCTCTGCTGAACTGGGTGGCTGACACAAATACAGGAACTGTGGTTTGGTTCGAGTCTAGAGGGAGAACAGCGCAAATAAAGCAATAGCCTGTTTGTGCAAAGAAACTGAGGGAGGGCGCCGCTAATAATGGAAGAGCCTGTTGCTGGGCGGCGGAGGAGGGAGGGCCGGCTAATAAAGGAAGAGCTGCAGTGTGCTATTGTAGAGGGAAGGAGATGGGGAACAGCCTGTTGACATTTGACGTCATGTGACCAGCAACACTTCAGTCAGGAGTGGAACTGAGAAATGAGCAGACTCGTGTGTGACAAATAATGGAAACTGAGAAGCTCCTGTAGCCATTTGAAAATCGCAGAGAAGAGGAACCATCAGTTCGCTGTAAATTTGTGACCCAAATGGAGAAGGAAATGTGTGAGGTTTTATTTATAAACCGTTGTCCACTATCTAGGTCTGCTGATGAAATAAGAAGGTGCAACATCAGATTTCTTTAAAACTTAATGCTGTTTTCTGAAGCAAAAAAGCTTGCAAAAGCTTAGGGTTGTTATGGCTAAAATAAATAAATGTTTAATTGGAATATATATAGCATTAAGCAGGGATTCTCAACCTGTGGGCCGCGGCCCACTAGTGGGCCTCAGCGATCCTGAAGGTGGGCCGCGAGATAGCTTAAGAGTAACTCTTAATATTAAGGGTGTCACGAGATTAAATCGCGTCGAGATTTCTCGTCGAGGTAAAAAGTTGTCTCGTGAGTTGAGATGTTAGCATGATGGAGCATGAGGGTGAAACTAGCATTGAAGATTGGAAGCAGAATTGAATTTGAAGCGCAAGTCAAGTGCTTTGCACACACCTAAGGCTGGCCTCTGTGATGCACATGTCACTCGGTTGGGCGAGCGGGTGTGACGTAACTGCTCTTTTTTTTTTCTCACCGGAGTTAGATGTGCAGAATATAAACACCGCAATCAAACTATTAGGCTACCATCGTGTAGGACTTCTAGCCGTATTTTGCTACAGGACAGTCCACACAGCTGTTTGACACTATATTCTCTGTACCTACACACATCTCTAAGCGCGCACACACATACTGAACTGCTGGAGACTCAACACACCCGCCTTCCTCATTACCAAACACGTTTATGCTGTATGGGAAAGCGGACGTTTTCTTTTCATGGTTCAAGAGACCAAATTCTGCACAAGGACTTAAAAAAGCTATTATATTTTAATGTAGCACAAGTATTTTTTGCATGTTCACGAGAGAGAAGGCGAGCGCAACATCCACCACGTAACCAATATAAAATAATTCTGTTGCAAACATCACGTGCATAAATCAAGCCATGGACAATACATTAAGATGCCTACTGGTTTAAAAAGGCCTAGATAAAAAGAATATGGCCAAATGAGAGCGTTTCTGTCATAAACTATAGGAAAACAACTTATCAAAAAGAAAAAAAATGAAACCATGCGAACAGAATAAATACAGGAATGGAGAAAAGAGCGCTTTTTTATTATCAGCTGTTAGTCAGCGCCCGCTCTTTTTTTTTTTTCTGGTCATTGCGCTTTTTGCCGTGTGCTGTGTAAATGCTGACAATCGAACACGAGTCACCTTTAAAAGATGATAAATGTAAGCAGGTCATCAAAAAATTGGATACTGTCACAAAATCCGAATTGACCATCAAGATCTGCTATGTAAATACTCTGAAATTCTATAGGGGAAAAGCCAGTCAGTAGAGTTTGCTATTTTCCATTTTAACAAATATTTTGCAGTGTTTGCATGTTTATTGCATAGAATTCAATATTAACTAACATAAAACTATTGCATACATAACATTTTAGGAATAATTATGGAAATTGCAAACACTAAAAAATGGAAGTTCATTACAAGTAAAAAAACAAAAACAAAAAAACAACACCTAAATTTTGCATTTAAAAAAAAAAATCTATTTCCATTCATATATTAGCAAAATATTTGAAGACTATTCCTTTCATATGTTTCATCATTAACGATTTATTTAAAATAGTGTAAAAATCTCGTCTCGTCTCAATCTCGTGAACCCAATCTCGTGTCTCGTCCCGTGGAGTAGGCGTCTCGTCACACCCCTACTTAATATTATACTATAATTTTTGGATTTTGTTATTAATATGCTATAATAAAATGATCAAAGTAATGTACTTTCTCCTGTTCGCTGATTGATTACTTCAAACTAGGCGCAGAAACAGCCTCATAATCGCGTCTGCAATTAGTACACGTCAGTCTGTTTATTTACAAACTATGCATGAAATGAAAGTCTCTCTTTGTGTATTTTTGTGTGAACTATTTATTATATCTGCATAGTTGTCCAAATTAATGTCCTGTAGGTGTTTTATAATGGTTGCGCGCCTATGCAGGAGGATATAGCAAGGTTCAGTGGTGTTTCTGCCATAGAATGTAAAATAAACTTGCATATGGGCTTCAGACACAGTATTGTAGTATTATATACAGGTATTATATATTTGTTAATAAATAAAGCTTTAAAGGAACATTTCATACAAACATTTTAGAGAAAATGTCAGACAGTTGGGCCTTCAAAAATTGATCGGAGAAAAAAGTGGGCCCCGGAGTGAACCATTTCAAATATTATGCTAGTCATTTTGCCAGATACTAGCTTAAAGTGCAATTCACAGGCTTAACTGCATTAATTAGATTAACATGTTAAGGTTGATTAATACTATGCGTCAAGTCATCGGCGTGACCCACGGCACCTGCCTTGAACATAGCCGTGCATTTATACTTCTGCATCCTGTTTGTGTTGCTCTGCAATAACACTTCCAAAACACTAGCTGGCAGTACATTTTTATGTTTCTCGGTGTCGAGTTTCTTCATGGGTGTTTTGTTTTTTCTGAACGCTACCTTAATGTACAAGTAGCTAAAACTCGCTCGTTCAGAGGCGAGAACCTGCGGATGTGCAACAACTTTAATCATAAGGTAAATACTAAACAAAAGTTTCCATCTGGAGCTCCTTCACGAGACTGTACACTTGTAAACACTTGCTCCATCTCTCAACACAGCCCACACTCGTCACCGCTACCAAGCTGACCAATCACAGAACTTGCGCTATGAGTTGTTGTGGGATTTTTTGAGAGGTGTGTGTCAGCATTGGCGCCAGTCACTGCTAGGGCTTTTCGACTGCACGAAGGCTGCACCAGAGCATACGCGTGTGTTTGACGCAGAAGTATAAATCAACCTTTAGGGCAGAGATGCCCAAACTAGGACCCACGGGCCAAAGTTGTCCCATTGTAACTTTTGATTTGGCCTTCCATCCCATCTGAGAAGAAAAGGAGAAGGTTTTTTTTTTTTTTTAATTTATGCTTTAAACAGCAGATACATGACAATAGAACAAACAAAATAAAATAATGCCAGGGTGATAGAACGTAAATAATAATAACAGCACAAGAAATAAAAATAAATAAAAAACACAATAAACAAGAGTATGAATAATTAAATAAAATTCTTACAATTACAAACAAGCAGAACCTTTACATTAATCAAAAACTTACTTGAATAGAGCACAAATGAACAGTTTTAATGGCCTTTCTATTTGCACTGTGTTGAATAGTACAAAAGTAAGTTTTCAGTTTCTTATAAAACAAAGTAAAACTGTTTTTTGTTGGAAAATTTACTCTTATGAATATGAAACTTAAAAAAATAAATAGATGGGAGGGAGAAGGTTGACTCAAATACCTTCAACAGAGATTGTCCTTTCTAATTTAAAGGATCCTTTTGTTTGGTTGTTTGTTTGTTTGTTTCATTGTTGAGCTACAAAAAAGCAAACTGAAATGAAATGTTTGAATTAACCGTTGTGCATAAATCAGATTTTTTTATGTAAATACTGTCACTCGAAGATAGAGGACAATGCACAAGACATCGATGAGCAAATCAATGAAAAGCTCATTATAGGATGTAAAAAAATATACATTTTATTATTTATACAATTAAAGTATTTTTAATTTTTAAATCTAAATAAATTAGGATATTCCCGTAGCGACTTTAATGTAAAAGTTTTGTATGTTTACCTTCGGCCCACCACCCTCAATCAAGTTTGGTTTATGGCCCTTCATAAGAAAAAGTTTGGGGACCCCTGCTTAATTAGGGAATTCAGTGGGACTAATAATGATGACCTTAAAATGCTTTAAAAAAAAATATTTTTTTAAATTATTTGATTAAAAACTGCTTTTATTCTAGCCGAAATAAAACAAATAAGACTTTCTCCAGAAGAAAAAATATTATAGGAAATACTGTGAAATTTCACACTGTAAAAAATGTCATTTGGGAAATATTTAAAAAAGAAATGAACAGGAGGGCTAATCATTTTGATTTCAACTGTGTATATATAAACTACTTTTGTTCTAGCCCGAATAAAGCAAATATGATTTTCTCTAGAAGAAAATATATTATAGGTCAATTTTATTATAGTTCTCTGTTCAACATAAATGTATGAAAAAAGAATAAAGGTTATTCTAATAACTCTGTACATTCACAGCAGGAATAAAGTACTACCACAACAGGCCTTTAGTTTTGTGTTTCCCCATTTGTTATGGTTAAAATAATGCCATTATATTAATAGAAATACTATAAAACTGATAATTCTCCCATGCTGAACCATGAACACCATGTTTAATTTAAAATTCAACCATATTTTGTACTGACCTTTAACACTGTTAACCTGAAATATCATCATATAAGTGATGCTTGCACATAAAAAGTACATGAAAGCATGATATGTTGACATCCAGAAACCAATCATCATATTATTTCCAAATGATATTCTATGCAAATAAATAATCGGCACATTTTGCAAGATACTAGTATTCAGCTTGAAGTGCAATTTATTGGCATAAATAGGTTAATTTAATTTAGGGTAATTTTGGCAAGTCATTGTATAACACTGGTTTGTTCTGTAGCCAATCGAGAACAAATTGCTTAAGGGGGCTAATAATATTGACCTTAAAATGCTTTTTGCTTTTATTCTATCCAAAATAAAACAAATAAGACTTTCTCTAGATGACAAACAAAAAATTGTTCTCTTTCCCTTATAATGACGATACCATCAGAGCTTGTATAAATGCAGTATACAATGCTCATTTTAAGAGGTGTTAAAGCCATGAGTCATTTTCTGCAAACTTAAACATGTCTCTTCCTGTTTCTGCAGCCCACAGGATACATGGAGGCCCCTCTGTCCTACAGCACCATAGAAGACCTGCAGCTGCTGTCCTGGGACAATGCTCCCAAATACTGTGTCCAGCTCAGCTTCCCTGGAGGAACGGTCCTGCTGCAGGTACATCCATCCCCCTCATGTTTCATGACACCCATGTTGCGATTACACTCTGACTCATTTTGTGAATGTTTGTGTGCGCTCACAGGCTGCTAACAGCTATCTGCGGGACCAGTGGTTTCACTCTATACAGTGGAAGGTAAGATCATATGTCTAGGAAGGCTCGATTTGCAAAAAGCATTGGTGTAATGACATTTTGCATGGTTTAAAGTGAGAGAATCATTTTATAAGTATGTGGGTGTTTTTAAGATGCTCCCGTTTTGATGATCGACAAGATGATTTAAGAGTTTTAGCTTTGCGGTGTGAATTCTTCTTTCTTTAAAGGAAGAATGAAACTTTTATTGTGTGAATAGATTTAAAGGTCATATTGTGCACATGTATAGCGCTTAACATATCATGTGTATCGATACTTTTAAGTCAAAAATGTATTTGCATTTAAAGAGACACAGAAAAACTGCTTTTGTTTCCATCCAAAAAGGGGTATTTACAGCATAGTATAATACAGCAGGGGAAATAAGTGTTGAACACGTCAATGTTTCTCAGAAAACATATTTCTAAAGATGCTGTTGACTTGATATTTTCCCTGGATGTTGGTAACAACCAAAGAAATCCATATATGAAAATTAAAACAGATCTAATTAGTTTACAAATTAAGTTATGCATAATAAAATAAAATAACATAGGAAAAAAAATATTGAACACATGAAAAAAGGGAGATGTAGAAAGGCAGTGAAGGCCCAGACAGCAGCTGAAATCTCTCAGTAGTTATTCAGCAATCCTCTGCCCTTCGTAAGTGTAAATTAATATTCGCTGCTTCAGTTTAACATCTATATTACCAGAATGATGAAGATGAAACCAGTGGTGGACTTTTCAGCAAGACAGTGATCCAAAACACAGCCAAGGAAACTCAAATACTTTCAAAGAAAGAAAATCAAGCTGTAGAATGGCCCAGCCAATCACCTGTTTGAATCTAATAGGAAAATACAAATTAAAGATCAGATTTGATAGAAGAGACCCACAGAACCATCATGATTTTTACACTCTGTTGAAGTCAATGGAAAACTCACATCTGAGCAATTCATGTGACTTCATTCTCAATATGAGAGGCGTCTTTAAAGGGCCACGAAACCCCCGTCTCAGCAGGGTGCTGGAAGAGTTTTAATGCAATGTTTGATACCGCACGGCGAATGGGAGAAAAAAAAAATTCCCTGCATTTCTCGGTAACTTAGATGACTCCGTAGGTAGCGTCAGAAAGCCTTGTGTATATAGACTATCACTATCCTGTCACAAAATGTGGCGAAAATCCTGCACGACGGGAATAACTTGGTTAAGGTGTTTACATGTTTACATTCGGAGAGCAGCATTTACAGCGGCTCTTTCAGTCTATAATATTGTACTATAATATTGCAGTGATATTAACATACTGTAAACTTAGTAACTAAATCGTTTTGACTGAGGTATGTCTTAAAAACTGAAAGAGCACTGCTGACGATACAAGTAACTTTAACAAGTACAAGTAACAAGTAACTTTGCTATCTGAATGAACAAAGAACTGATCGCACACTTACCAAATCTGTAGAGAGATGACAATCACTCTGGAACTGTGTCTTTTTTTAAAAGGAGAAGAGCAGCAACTCTGGATTTCATCATTTCCAGATGCGAAAAGCTCTAGGGTAAAAATTTTCTTTACAAATGCATTCTGTCGCGTGCACTGTAATCCACATATGAGTCCAGCAGCGCTCTCACAGCGGGAAAATGCAAACCAAACCTTAGTTGCAGCATATTAATAAACACAGTGCACTAATAAATGCAACACTGACGACCCGTGTCTCCAAATTCTTGTTTTTTTACTTGTTTTGGCAACACAGTGTGGCGTCTCTCTGTCATGTGAACACTGTAACAGGTCTCCGAAGCTATCATGCATATTAATGAAGTTTCACGTCATACACAATAGAGCGCGCTGATTGGTTTGAACAAAGTCTTTCTCATGAATTAATGCCTCACCCTCAGAGACGTCATGATGTACTCGCAGGTAAAGACTGCCACTCTCCACACTGTATTTACACGCAAGTATCTCATGGCCGTGACGTAGCTTCAAAAATTAGTTTCAAACGAAGAACGAATTTGCTCAAAATAACGCAAAAACAACCAATTGTCACTTTTTAGTGAAATATATGTGTCCTAATAGTGTTTATAGCAGCGTGGGACACATATATGACTGTCAACAGCTCAAAAAATGTGTGTTGGTGTTTTGTGACCCTTTAAGCTGCCACCACCAAAAGTCATTTTAAATAAAGTATTAAATACATTTCAGTAGTTCAGTATTTTCTTCTTGTGTCCTTCCATTGTTATTACACTTAACTCTCAATCACACTTTTTTTTTATTTTTTATGTTTGTATTGTTTGGTTTTGGCCAAAATCTGGTTCAATTCCATGTCAACAGATCCTTTAGAAATATTATTCCCAGAAAATAGCATGACATGTTCAATACTTATTTTCCCTGCTGTCTATAATCTAAGCTGTATTTTGAGTTAATTGGGATACCAGAGATAACATGCCCCCATGTCAGTTTCTACACTATTTACTGCCAATTTATTTACCTCAGTTATTTACTTCAGTTGTGGTGGCATTTCCACCAGGAACTTTTTTTTTTTTTTTGAACTGTTTTTTTTTTTTTATTAGAACATAACACAAAATCAGAGATACATCAGAAATAGTAAGGATACAGTTGGATACTTAAAACATTAGGGAGAAAGGGGAAGAAAAATAAAATAAAATAAATGAAAGAGACATTTGCACAGTTTTCTTTAAAACAATAAATATTGTGTTAAAGTTATATATAAAAATAAATTAATTAATAAAAATAATAATAATAATAAAAGAAGGGAAGGGGGTGTGGGGGGGGGGTACAATTGGAAGACGTCTCATATACTTATCGTGTATGTAATGTACCAGGAACTTTTTTAATATAATGATTTTACAAAGTATATACTTTGTTTCCAAGGACTTAAGTCATTGAAGATATGTAATAGGAGATCTCTATAATGGAAATAATCAACATAACTTGTGAGCGGTAGTTTCTGAGTAATGCCCAGATCAACTTTGTCAGATTGTTTTAATCTTATAAAAATAGTTATCTGTAAAATTAGCAGCTTAGCAAGACTAAGAAGTCACTGACGTATGTAACGTAAAGTATAAATATCTTTTACAATTTTGTTATTGTGTATCATACTCCGTTAAGTTGTAATTTTGTTTTATTATGCACAATTATGTGCATTTGACTTAAAATTAGCCAGCTGTGATATTGCGCTCAGCAAGGCTGAGACATAACCAGCTACATTTTCACATTTAAATGTTTTTCAAAGACATTCATTTACGCTAATGTTATGTTTTTTTCTACACAGTTCATGACCTTGGTTGTGCCGTCATTTTCATCAAAACACAGTTTTTCCCCAATAAAGACTTATAAAAGTATATATTAAGTTACCAAGGAGACAGCCAAGTCGAATCGAGAGTTGACGTTTAAAGAAAACCATAAACATCACTTGCGAGCAGCCGTTTTTATTGTACATCATGTTCAATCAAGTCACATTATGTGAAAAAGATTTTTCACAGAAGTCAGCACTGTCACATTTAAGTATGTTTGAAAGAAAGAAAATATATATTAAGCAAACTGTGACCTCAGTTGTGACATCTTTTTCATCAAAAAACATTTTCCCCATCACATATTTATCAGATGGTAATGGTTATCAAGGAGACAAACATCTCAGTGCAGCTCATCCTTGGTTTGAAATTTGAGACATGATGATGTGTGTAGAGGAAACAATAAACTTCACTTGTAAGCAGAAATTTGTATGCGTCAAGTAGTTTCCAGTCATGTTTTGAGAGTGATGGAAAAGTTTAAATGACGTAAAAAAACAAAAAACACCGTTATAATTTTTTTTTTAATAAAATAACTAGTGAGAAAGTGAAAAGTGGGTTTTTAAAAAACTAAAAAAAAAAAAAAAAAAACACTTTAGGTCACAATTCAGGCTGTACTGACTCATTACCTGCTTATTATTAGGAAATTAATTGTTTATTGGTAGTTCTAAAGCAGTGTTTCTCAGGCCCCGTTTACACTAATGCGTTTTCGTTTTAAAACGGCTTTTTTTATCAAAAACGATCCGCGTCCACACTAGCGTTTCTAAACATATCTCCGTCCACACCCTTCCACCAAAAACGTATATCATGTGACCATTTGCGCACTCTGGGCATGCGTGTTCAAGTATAAACAGGAACGCTGGTTGAACGATGAACGCGAGCGATTAGCGAGTGCTCGAACAATAGCTTGCCTCTAGCGAATATATGCAGCTGCTGTAGTAAAAAAGGCAGAGTTTAACTGCACAATGGCGCCTGAAACGGACAATAGTGCAAACAACGCTCCCATTTCTGTGTCCATGTTGTTGTTTACAGTGAAGGCTGGTCTGCCGTCTTCCGGTAGCGTTATAGTCATGTGATAGGGGCTTGACAAATAAGGGAAGGATACGCAATGACCCAAAAGCCCCAATCAGGTAGCTAATCTCAGCAGCCACGCCTCCGTTTTCAGACGTCTCCGTTTTTCCCCATCCACACTGAGACGGAGCAGCAGCGTATCAGAATTAAAACGCGCTCTTCAGCGTTTCCAAAACGCTCCGTTTTCGGGGCTCGAAAACTCCGGCTTAGTGTGGACGGATGGCGTAACCGTAGCAAAACTTGTGCGTTTTAAAACGAAAACGCATTAGTGTAAACGGGGCCTCAACCACGTTCCTGAAGGACCTCCAGCTCTGCGCATTTTCCATGTCTTCTTAACCAAACTCACCCAATTCAGATCGTCAGCACATTAGCAGAGACTGAAAGACCTGTGATAGGTGTGACAGACAAAGGAGACATTCAAAACATGCAGTGTTGGTGGTCCTTCAGGAACGTGGTTGAGAAACACTGATGTAAAGTATGATTCTGCATCCCTAATCCTACCAAAAACCTAAACCCAACTTCTACCTTACTAACTCTGAATAAACAGCTAGTTAGTAGATTATTACGCTAGTAGTGTTAATTAATGGTTTGTTAATATCGGGAAGTGTGATCTAAACATTTAAAAATGTTGCCAAATTAAGTCTATGTGGTTGTGAACAAACTAAAATCAATCAAATTTAATCAAACCCATCATTTCTGAATAAAATTTGTTGTGACACTTCACACAGTAATATAATCAAAATGCGACCACTGCTGCATTCTGGTGATCAAATGTGTGTCAGTTTCATAACTGTTGGTTGCACCGGTAAAATGCAGGTGAATGTGTGTGTGTGTGTGTGTGTGACTCATTTGCAGAAAAAGATCTACAAGTACCGCAAGGTTCTGAATAACCCGAGCCGCTGGGATGTTGTTCTGAAGGAGATCCGCTCTCTGGTGGACATGGCCCTCACTTCACCCCTGCAGGATGAGTCCATCCATCAGGCCCCGCTGCACATCATCTCCACCCTGCTGGCTGAGGTACACACAAAAGATTAAGTTAACTGTTTGTTCGAACTACTCATCTAAATAAGCTGAAACAACACAATGCACGCAGACTTAATTTTCAGTCAGTCAGCTCAAGTGCTTCCGGTGAACTCTCTTGCCATTACAAATCACCACATTTAAAATTTGATTTCTTTAAAAATCTGTGATCTTCACTGCCTGATAGATATAAAATATAAAGTGGGTCTCAGACCAGACAACAAGCTCTGCATTCAATTCCATTTTTCCCCACATGTCTTTAAAATATGAACATTTAAGTTATACCAGTATTTTCAACGCATTTAGTATTTAGCCTGCTGCTACTCATTACAGTCTTTCATCTCGTTTTACGCTTTAACAACTAAATTGATGCTTAAGTCTATTTAACTGATTATATTTGAATTACATGACAACATTGGCTGCTAAACACTCGCTGTGCATATAGCCAATTCTTGAGTTTTTTTGGTGGGAGCAACTTGATAGTTTCATGTTAAATCCACTTAAATTTGTAAAAACTACTACGTAAACAGTTCCTTCATGTTGTCCCAACTCAAATTGATTGTTTGAAAAGCATGTTTTACAGTGTACGACACTCTTTATATGCTGATTATTAGTTGTTCTTTATTTATTTAGCTGTGAGTGGTGTTCTTATGCCAACAGACCTGTCGCAATTATTAAATAACCATTTAATTGCGGATATTTGATCTAATCGCAGCAGAGCCTTTGGAAAACACACATGGAAGAAATACAACACACACATAGTTGTTTACAATGTGTGCTTTACTATTACTTTATGATTCGCAATCGCTTTGTATGGAAGACTTTGTTGTATATATACATATGTGTTTGTGTGTGTTATGTAGCAAATAATATTGGTCAGTGGTGTGCAGCATGTGCTATGAATAATAATGCAGCTTATTGAGGATAAATGAGCTATTACTTTTTAAAGTGGTTATACTTACAAAATATATTAAATAAAAATACCTTTTATTTCTACAATATATCATAATATTTTGGACTTTCGAATATGATTATCATATAGGTATAAATCTTATTTGACATTTAAACCGTTTGTGCACAAAATCTATTAAACTGTTTTTTCCCCCAATTAATACATTCTTGTTGAGCACATACTGTAAAGAAATAAATGTTGTTTTTCATTGAGGGTAAGTGATCTATTACTTTTTGAAGTGGTTATACTTACAAATGCCCCTTAAGTTTTTTTTATTTTTTTATTTCTACACTATACACTATATCATGGGTGACCAACCCTGTTCCTGGCGATCGACTTTCCTGCAGATTTCAGCTCCTACCCTGATCAAACACACCTGAACCAATTAATTAGAACTTGAGGAGCACTTGATAATAACAGGCAGGTGTGTTTGCTATGGGCTGCAACTGAAAACTGCAGGAAGGTCGATCTCCAGGAAAAGGGTTGAGCACCCCTGCACTATATCATTCATAGATAAGGGGTGGGCAAACTCAGTCCTGGAGGGCCAGTGTCCTGCACAGCTTAGCTCCAACTCTAATCAAAGACACCTGCTTTTAGATTTCTAGTGATCTTAAAGACACTGATTAGCATGTTCAGGTGTGTTTGATTAGTGTTAAAGCTAAACTGTGCAGAACACCGGCCCTCCAGGACTGAGTTTGCCCACCCCTGATATAGATATTTTACATTTAAAACCATTTGTGCACAAAATATATTAAACTGTTTGTTCCCCCCCCCCCCCCCCCCCCCCCCCCCCCAATTAATACGTTCTTGTTCAGTGCATTATTGAGGATAAGTGAGCTATTACTTTTTGAAGTGGTTATAGTTACCAAATCCCCCATATATTTTATTTCTACACTATACTATTTACTTGGAACTTTATTATCGTATTTGATATTTAAATCATGTTTTTGCACAAAAAATAAATAAATAATAATAATAAGGGTGCAGTATGATTATATAAATGACATTTTTGTCATATTTCAGATTTACTCTAAAATTATAAACAAAAATACAAAAAAATTGTAAAATATAAAAAAAATTGTATTATTAAATATTATTTTCAACTTATGCATTCTTGTTGAGTTGGGCATGGGATAAAAATATCATGGTATCACAGTATTGCGATTACTGCTTTAAAATAAGTTCTTTTTAAATGACTGGGTTAAAAATAAAAACCTTTTCTCCATTGAACAAAATACATTTTATTTTTGGAAACATTTATAACAGTTTGAAATGGCAAACATGTCAGGCTTAATTCATTCATTCATTTTCTTTTTGGCTTAGTCCCTTTATTAAACTGGGGGTCGCCACAGCGGAATGAACCGCCAAGTTATCCAGCATATGTTTTATGCAGCTAATGCCCTTCCAGCTGCAACCCATCACTGGGAAACATCCATACACACTCATTCACACACGCATACACTACGGACAATTTAGCTTACCCAATTCACCTATACACCACATGTTTTTCAACTTGTGGGGGAAACCGGAGCACCCAGAGGAAACTCACACGAACACTGGAAGAACATGCAAACTCCACACAGAAATGCCAACTGACCCAGTCGTGGCTCGAACCAGCGACCTTCTTGCTGTGAGGCGATTGTACTACCCACTGCGCCACCGTGCTGCCCCATGTCAGGCTTAATAATTAAAATAAATCATTGACCTCATTAGTTTTGAAAACCGATTTCTTTACAACACGTTTTAAAAAACACATTTAAAAAAAACCCTTACAAATACCTTAAGAATGCTATAACAGAACATTTTAGCCATTTTAAAACCTTGACTTTTCCAAACCGTGGTAAACTTTGAAACCGGTTATCGTCCCATGCCTAGTTTCATTTTATTTCTTTATTTTTAATGTTCAAAATAATTTGTCTTGTTTTAATGAAATTAGTCAAAAGAGTAAATGGTCGAGTGAGAAGCACCTCAAATAGAAAGCCATTATCACATTAATAATATACAGTATTAACGAATAACTATTTTATAAAAAAAAAAAAAACATCTATATTACATGTCCAAATCCAGATAATTTATTTTGTATAATGTTTTTGTCAAGTGCAAAAAAAAATCAGTCACTTTCTCACATGCTGTTGTCAGATCTCGTGCAACGTTCTGTTTTCCTTTCCATTATGAGTGTGATTTGTGAATTGAAGTGTACATTGCATCTCATTTTGAGTTTCTTCAGTTTATAAGAGTTACCTGTGCGTGTGTGTGTAACTGTGGTTTAGCTAGACTTTCTTTTTCACATGGCAATGCTGTGAACTTCTTCAGAACAAAGACCTCCAGTGTTTGCATATAGGGAAATATCGGTTGCATCTGCACTTTGATTTGCAGATGAAGATTATATCTTTGAATCCCACCTATAGCGAGCATGTGAATGTTTTAAAAACCTCCAGTCAAATGGCTGATGTATTCTTAAATCATACAGGCTTTCCCAAAAAGGGTTTGAACGTTATAAAAAAACAGGGATTGAGCTATTTAGCTACGGCATTGCTGGCCAATGAATTCTCAAACATTTTTTTGTCATGTCATTTCCTTCCCAGAACACTAACCTCAGCGCTCAGGACCACGAAAACATCATTGTGGTGAGTGGGGCTGCTTTTATTTTTTTTTTTTTGTAACTTAGAAAATATGAAGACGCACGTTGCATTCACATAAGAGCGTGTTAAACTGCATTGCTAACAAAGGCAGGGTTATGTAATCTATCTTGAGGCTCATGCTCTAGAATAAAATTGATTTGAAAATGGAGCGAACTGCCATAGAAACAGGGTTTGAATGCACAGATGTGCTGGATGAGGCTCTGAAGGTTGTGCACTTCCTTAAAGCATGGCTGAAAAAGCAGCAAGACTCTTCATGTCTGTGGGGAAGGTGACTAATGGTTCAAATCTGTCTGTAGGCCATCGCACCCCTGCTGGAGAATAACCACCCTCCCCCTGACCTGTGCGAGTTCTTCTGCAAGGTAAATATAAGGGTTCTCAATTATTATTATTATTTTTTTAATTTTTTAATTTAACGAATAGATTTTATATTGCTGGTTGTAATATTTTGTTTTTATATATATTAGGGCTGCACAATATATCGTTTCTTCATTGATATCGCAATGTGCCCAATAGTCACATCGCAGGATATGCAATGTTGAGTCTGAATTAAAGTTGACCAGAAGCTATAGAATTGTGTTTAATTACTGTATTTAAATGATTTATGCAACATAAAAAAGATTCTTACTTTGGATTTAGCTTGTTTCTAGTTTCAACATTTCAAAGTCTTAATAAGATTATTTTACTTACCCCAGTGACAGAAAATGTAGCTTGTTTTAACTCTTATTTTTGGCTCATTTCTTCTGAAGTTGAAAACAAAACAATATTTTTAATGCTGCAAGAATCATATTTGGATTAGACAAGAGACCAAGCAAAGTAAGAAAAGTATTTTTTTTGCATTGTGGTTTATTTAATTTCTGTACATGAGTACTGTTTAGACTCTAATCTAATCGAATGGTGCTATTCAAACTATCTTGGAAACTGTATTCATATCGCAATATTTATCGCAGAAATATAAAATTTTGAAAAATCAGATTTTTCCAATATCTTGCAGCCCTATATAAATAATCTTGGGAACTTTTGAAAAGAATTAGATATGCCAATCTTTTTTGATATTAGTTGCATGAGAACTTTAATCTTTTTCAGATTAATATTTTTTAAACTAAAATCTTATGGTTATACATTTAAACAAAAAAAACTAAAAATCTACAAAAAACAGATATACTACCCTTCCAAGAATCAGTAGTTTTTTCCCTTTTTTAAAAGAAATATTTTATTTTGATCACAGGCGATAAATCTTACAAAGTATTTCTATTTCAAATTAATGCTGTTCTTTTTGAAGTCAGAAAATGTTATGCTTGTTTTCAGGAAAAAAAAAGTTAAGCATTTCAACTGTTTTTAACATTGATAATGAGAATCCCCAGAAAAGCTTTTTGAAAATAAATATATATACATTTTTATTATAGTTTTTGCAGACATAGAAAAACAAAGAACAGACAGACCAACTCGTCATGTAACAATAATCTGTGCAAAAATACAAAATAAAGCACGAAACCAGGAAAAATTGCGACATATAAGACTTATATGACCTAAAAAACGACACTGCAATGGGCATAAAGAGGAAAAAATATAAAACTTTCAAATCTTCAGAAATTAAACAACATTATTAGTCTTTATGTTGTGTTAGAAAAAAGACTGGATCCCACATTTGATCAGAGATGGCATATCTAATTCTTTCTAAATGTAAAGTGGAGGTAAGTCCAACAAGAGAGTGCTAACATTTTTCTTCCAGAAACAAAGGATAACTCTCTTAGCTATGATCATCCCATACTCAACAAGTAACCTAACATTTCAGTTGAGAGTAGAAAAGCTTTTTAAGATAGAAATATAACTTTTAGTTTTTAACTTCTTGAGGTATGTGAACAAAATAATATTCCTGTTTTTACTGTATGTGTGATCAAATAAATGCAGCCTTGATGAGAATATATATTTTGTTAATGGTAAAAATATTTCAAATATTCCAATTGTTATTATATTTTATATATAATCAAATAAATGCAGCCCTGAAGAGTATAAGAGGCTCAAAAACATAAAAGTAGTTTGATTGACCCCAGACATATGAATGGTAGTGCATTGTGTAATGTTATTGTTTGATATCATAAGTTTCTCTAGTAATTTTTTCTAATGGTTTATATATAATTATATATAGTGATTATGAGGATTAATATGTAATGTGTTCCTCTGTGCAGCACTGTAGAGAGCGTCCTCGGTCAATGGTGGTGATTGAAGTCTTCACACCTGTGGTTCAGAGAATCCTCAAACACAACATGGTGGGTGCTCAAATTTCACTAGCCATACTCTTGAATTCACACATACTGTATCTGCTCCCTCATCTTCTAACACTCCACATCTTTTGTTTTGTTCCAGGACTTCGGGAAATGCCCCAGACTCCGTCTCTTTACTCAGGAGTATATTTTGGCTCTGAATGAGCTTAACGCCGGCATGGAAGTGGTCAAGAAGTTCATTCACAGGTGAGTGGCATTGCTTTTTTTTTTTTTCGTTTCCTTATTCAAACAGACTCCTGCCAGCAAAACAGTGTAGTAATGAAAAACAACTCTGTGCTTTAACCCTTATGATAACCCAGTAATATCACCAAATACAAGATTCAATGTTTTAATCTTGTTTTCTTTCTATTAGGATGGATTTTGTTTTTATTTTTGATTGGTCATAGGCCTCATTAATTTGAACTAATGCATCTCAGTTTTTTGAGTAATAATTAAAAAAAACATTATTTGTCGACAATTTTGTCCGTTTAAAATAACATATAAACAGTTTATCATGAGAATGTTTTAATGTTTTCATTTTTAGCAGAAATCTTCATCATTGGTGATTTATATGAGTTACTGTGAATATCAAATGCAAAAATAAAAATAAACAGGGTGTTCACGTGGTATAAAATGTCTTCAATTTCAAAAACAAAAGTTTAGGCCTTAAAAATTCTTAAATTCACAAAAAATGTGGTGTTGTAGGTCTTACATAATTTTAAACGGGTCTTAATTTTCCTTTATGTAAAATTACCCAATTGATCTAACACGGGGGTTCTCAACCTTTTTCAGTTCGGGGCCTTTTCTTTCTCCAATCCAATTTTTGAACGCCCACCTGTCTGACATTTCTCTGAAATGTTTGTCTGAAATGTTCATTTTAAGAGCATTATATATATCAAGGGTCACCAAACTTGTTCCTGGAGGGCCGGTGTCCTGAAGATTTTAGCTCCAACCCTAATCAAACACACCTGAACAAGCTAATCAAGGTCTTACTAGGTGTACTTGAAACACCCAGGCAGGTGTGTTGAGGCAAGTTGGAGCTAAACTCAGCAGGGACACCGGCCCTCCAGGACCGAGATTGGTCCCCCCTGATATATATTGATGTATAATATATATATATATATATATATATAATTTTATGTATATAATTTTATGTATATATTTTTTTAAAAACTTACACCGATTTAAAGAGAACCACAGGTCAACAGGGAGATCGCAAAAGACCAGCTTCTGCCTTAAACTGGACTGACTGAATATCTACTGTTAAATATCTACTATTCAAAAATGTACAGACAAATGTAAAATACAGTAAAACACCCTAAATCTGTTAAAACGCGTCGATCTGATGGCGGTTGAGTTTGCAGATTGCTGACAGAAACAGTGAACCGCTCAACCAGAGCAAGTCTGAAGCTCATATGCAAGTTTATTTTACATTCTATGGCAGAACACCATTGAGCCTCGCTAGATCCTCCGGTATGGGCGCCCCTCTATTATGAAACACTCACAGAACATTAATTTGGACAATTATGCAGATATATTAAATAGTTCACACAAAAATAGACAATGAGAGTTTTTTTTTTTACTTCACTCAGTTTGTGAATGAACAGATTTACGTGTACTAGTTGCAAACGCGATTATGAGGCTGTTTTTGCTCCGAGTTTGAAGTAATCAATCAGAGAACAGTAGAAAATACATTACTGCGATCATTTTAATATTTCATATTAATAATGAAATCCAAAAATTATAGTATAATATTGAGAGTTAATTTTAATCTCGCGGCCCACCTGCAGGATCGATGAGGCCCACTATACCAATACACCAATAATACATTTCAGTAAAATTTTAGCAAAACTCTATTTAAAACAGATTTTTAACAGTCTGTTGTGCATACATTAGTTTATTAAAGTTTTAGAGAGTTTTTTTTAAGTTATGTTGAAAAATAGAACATATTCTTCTACGGTCTGCTTGTTTTGGCACTATTTAAAATATGAGGCTAAGAAACAACTAATTAGAATTAGTTTTTTGATGGGGCAAATAAAAATTATTTGTTTTTGCTGGGCCATTAAAAAATTCTTACCGTTTAGCCCGATTTAAGTCTGAATTTTCATTCTTTATGGTCTTAAGGTCTTTAAAAGTCTTAAATTTGACTTGGTGAAACCTGCAGAAACCCTGATACAAAAGCTTTTGCAATACCTTAATATTTCATCAGAAACGATGGGTATTAATTTATTTTGGCCTGTATATTTTTCTTTTGACTTTCAAAGTGCCGTAACTATTGATTACATTTTATGAGTCACCAAAATCCATAATTTCACCTAAAAATCTTTTTATTTTTTTATTTTCTACTGACTAAAGTAGTCTCCTACATCTTGCATTTACTAAATTAACAGCAAATAATACAAGTTTGGTGTGAACTATCCCTTGTATATGATATAATACATCAAAGCTTGGAATCTTATTGCATTTATTATGACACAATATTACCTCATTATAACTCCACCTTGCTTATGTACAATGAACAGACCTTCATATTATGTACACAAACTAACATCTTCTCATCTGCCAGATTGTGTCAGTTTAATAGCCTGTTTAGGACCAAACCCTGTGCAGACTTCCTGCTACAGCTTTGTTTTCTTTCAGCTGTCATTCTCAAACACAGAAGCTGTGCTGACCTGACCTTTTCTTCACATGTTTTGATTGTAGCATGCACGGTCCCACCGGACAGTGCCCTCATCCTCGGGTTCTCCCAAATCTCGTATCGGTTTGCCTGGCTGCCATCTACTCCTGCTACGAAGAGTTCATCAACAGGTGCGTCCGATTCTCTGCCTTTCCAGCCCATGAGATGTGTTTACCCCAGAGACTTGAGCTCAAAACATTTCCCTGAATCATATTTGCCGATTCAACTGCATCATATCTTCCTAAAATACTCACACTTTCATTTCCATTAGCTTGTATTGGTCTGGATGTTTGGCGACAAACAATAATGACGTGGTTAAAGTGACATTATTCGGTCTCACTTGTCCTGTTTGTGTGATCATTTTGGGCCTCTGGGCCGTGGTTCACCCACCTGAGAGGAATAAGGCACTATTTTCAAACGATTCCATGATTCATGATGACTCAAGAGAATGAGACGTGTCTAAAATCACTCCCCAGGCTTCCTTGCACCATTCTTTATTGCTCTCGTTCACTCTCTAATGGCTTAAATTTCCATACCTACAGTTTAGGGATGTTTTAAAGGCGCACATTTACAGGTGTGGTCATTGCGTGTTTCATTTGTCATCCCTTTTAAATCAGATGACTAGTTTTTAGTCAAATAATGGCTTTCAAATTCTGTGGCTTTGTAGCAAATGACATTGTAGGGTTTTGTGTACGCCTGCAATGCAAATATAGAAATTTCCATAGAAAGGGCCTGGAACTACTATACAAATATTTCTAACAAATGTAGAATGAAAGGATGTGGTTATCCAAAATGTATTATAATATATAAAAAATGTATTCCTGATAAAACAGAAGAGGTATATGAATAGTGTGGTGTTGAACACTATTTACACTTACTTTATTTAATGTAGTTGCCAAAAACAATTGTAAATTTCATTTAGTTTATTCATTCATTCATTCATTTTCTTGTCGGCTTTGTCCCTTGCGGGGTCGCCACAGCGGAATGAACCGCCAACTTATCCAGCACGATTTTACGCAGCGGATGCCCTTCCAGCCGCAATCATTTAGTTTAATATTAGAATAAAATGGTTACACTTTATTTTTGTGGTCCATTTTAGTATTAGTAGACTGTCTGCTTAATGTTGATACTGCTTTTTCAACAGACATTTAACTGACTATAAGAAACTTTGCAAGTACATTTCAATGTACACTAACCCTAACCTCAACCTAACAGTCTACTTAAAATCTAATGACAATTAGTTGGCGTGTAGATGCAATATAATTTAAATTCAACAAACGGACCATCAAAATAAAGTATGACCCAAAAAATTTGTTAGTTATAAAAATGTTATATATATAATATTTCAAATTCAGATTTCAGCAAATTAATAAATGAAACGGGAAAAGACTAAATTAATTGACACTGACCTGGCCTATCTACATATTCCCCGATTTCCAAAGATTTATTTAAACAAACCATTGCCAAAATAATGATCTGGTACATGCCTTCTATGGATGAGCTGTATTCTCCGTTACTAATTAAAGCCACCTGTACCCCCCTCCCCCCGCCTTTTAATTTTTTTTTATCCTCTCCTTTTTTGTTTTGTGTGTTTTTTTTGTTTGTTTTTTTGTTGATTTTCTTTTAAATTGAAAACAAAGATGTAAATATGATTGTGATATAACGTCATATTTTTATTACATCTCAAAAAAAAGATTGTTCAAAAAGAATTGCGGAAACAACAAAATGACAAATTTTTTAGATTAAAACAAAATGTATTTCATTAATAAAAACACAGTTCCACTAGTGCTACAATAACATTCATTCATTTATTTTCTTTCGGGTTAGTCCTTTTATTAATCAGGGGTTGCAACAGCAGAATGAACCGCCAACTTATCCAGCATATGTTTTACGCAGCAGATGCCCTTCCAGCTGCAACCCAGTACTAAGGAACACCCATACATTCTAACATTCACACACATACACTACAGCCAATTTAGTTAATTCACCTATACCACATGTCTTTGAACTGTGGGGGAAACCAGAGCACCAGGAGGAAACCCACGGCAACATGGGGAGAACATGCAAATTCCACACAGAAACACCAACTGACCCAGCCGGGACTCAAACCAGCGACCTTCTTACTGTGTGGCAACGGTGCTAACCACTGAGCCACTGTGAAAGTAAAGAATTTTTGCCTTTTACATTGTGTAACTAAATTATTAAAAATAAATGCTGTTATTTTAAACCTTCTATTCCTCAAAGAATCCTAAAAAAGGTTTTCCACCAAAATATCAGTAATAATAGTAGCACACATTGAGCATTTTGTGTTTAAAAATTAAGCAACAACATAAGTAACAAAAAAAAAAAATAATAATAATAATATATATACTTATATATATATTTACACAAGGTTTCCGCTACATTCATTCATCCGTGGCGGGCCGCCACGCCAAAATTCATCCCGCCTCGGCTACATTACAGCTTCTTATTTAAAACATTTAGTCGTGTTTTTTATAGCGGATTATAATCGCACCAAAACATATTAGAGGTAAACCGCGCAAACTTTTCTGTAATCGTAGTAGTGCTGTGCGCTATTTGTTCAAGGTGACATGCTGACTGACTCTCTGACAGACTGACTGACAGGTGCGTGAGTCTAGCAAACACCGCGTAGCTTTCAGTTAAGATGAACACAGTTTCCATAAGTATACTTTATTTATAAAGGTCAATGGCTCTGCATACAATGACTTTATCTTGCTGGAGTTTAATGCCGTTTCACTTTACTTCAGGACGCGTTAATGTCGGAAAACGCACAAAAACGCACTAAATCGCGCTTCAGCAGCGCTTACTGGAGAGCGCACAAGAAGATCTGCACTTGAACGTGTAAATTTGAGTGCGTGCAAGAAGTTCTGTGCTCGAACAGAGGAAATCGGCGCGCAAGCAAAGAGATTCGCATGCTCGTATTACATGAATGCTATCTCGACTTGTAATATGCTACTGCGTGTAATATTTGTCTTTGAAATAGTTGGCACATCTGTGTAAAAAAAAGTCCTGCCGCCACTGCTGGAAAAATATATATAAAAAATATATATATTTATTCAGGGCTTAACAATAAAAACTCCCTGATGGTCCGGGGCCAGACAGTACGGAACAGTAGCCAGGATTGTTACTGGCCCAATCAGGCCAATGCTGCCTTGTCACTAAAGTTTAATTTGTCTTAGAATCAAAAAACAGTTTGTGTTTTTAAGCCTTTAAATGCTACCTTCTCTGGGATGTAAACACCATATTGTTTTTCGGTTCCTCTTATCTGATTGAATGTTGTGAGCACATTCTTTTTATATATATATAACCTGGTAACAACCAGTACAACAAAGATATCTCAACATCCAATTATGAGGCAAAAAAAAAAACGTCTTTTTCTAACGTCTTGGAAGTAGACATTTAAGTAGGTACAACATGACAAAAAAATGATGTGAAGTTTTGCCTTCAGTTTTCAGGAAGTCGGGAGCCTTTTTCTTTGGAACAAGCAATTACTGAAATCAAAACCTCGAAACTCACGATAAAAGCTGATTAACTGTTTAGCTATTAGCTATTTTTTTGGTGAGGCCAGTGAAAATGTTGGCAGGCCATAAAAAAATCTGCAACCACAGAAAAAATCCTTAATGTTGAACCCTGATATTGTAGTATATCACAGAGAGTGACAAATGTCTTTCTCATTTATATCTCTTTCTATTAGTCGGGACAACTCTCCCAGCCTCAAGGAAATCCGAAACGGTTGTCAGCAGCAAAGCGATAGGAAGCCACCCATGCCAATGCGTCTACTGAGGACTGAGCCGCCGACACCACCGCCGAACACCACCCTTTCCCCACCGCCTGCCCTGCCACTCTCACCTCCACCATCCATCGTGAACTCAAGCGAGATCCTGGTGGAGCTCGAGCGCAACAACAACACTGCAAACACGCTGCGCAAGGCCCCTGCAGAGGGCGACAGCGAGCCCAACCTGATCGACTGTCTGCTGGTCAGCCCTGCTCTTAACGCCCTGTCCATCCAGCTACCCGCACATGCCGACAGAGTGCTGGGATGCTTCGCCCTCATCCTCAAGATGCTGTAAGAATCTTTCTGTTATTATTCTGCTCATATTTTTATTTTTCCAATTTTATCCAGTTTTATGATGGAAATAAATAATGCTAAATACATTTTCTGTTCATTAATGAGCTTCTTAGATTACAATCAGTAATTATGCTAAAGTCTATAGGTTAGCTTTACAAAATAGCTATATGTGTTTGTGAGTGAGTGTCTGCATGCATGTGCATGTGTGTATATATACTGTATGTATGTATGTGTACATGTATGTTTAAATAAATATATATATATATATATATATATATATATATATATATATATATATATATATTTAAACTGTATATATATACAGTTCAAGTCAGAATTATTAGCCCCTATTTAATTTTTTTTTCTTTTTTAAATATTTCCCAAATGATGTTTAACAGAGCAAGGAATTTTTTCTTTTTCTTTTTTCTTATTTGTTTTATTTCGGCTAGAATAAAAGCAGTTTTTATTTTTGTAAAAGCCATTTTAAGGGCAAATTTGTTAGCCCCTAAGCTAATTTTTTTTTCGATAGTCTACAGAACAAACCATCGTTATACAATAAATTGCCTAATTACCCTAACCTGCCTAGTTAACCTAATTAACCTAGTTAAGCCTTTAAATGTCACTTTAAGCTGTATAGCAGTGTCTTAAAAAATATCTAGTAAAATATTATTTACTGTTATTATGGCAAAGATAAAATAAATCAGTTATTAGAGATGAGTTGTTAAAACTATTATGTTTAGAAATGTGTTGAAAAAAAATCTGCTCTCTGTTAAACAGAAATTGGGGAAAAAAATAAACAGGGGTGCTAATAATTCAGGGGGGCTAATAATTCTGACTTCAAATGTGTATATATATATATATATATATATATATATATATATATATATATATATATATATATATATATATATATATATATATTTATATTCTACTTTTGATTTATTGTAATTAAAAGTTTAAATAAAAAGCAAGTCCATTACTTAATACAGTATACTTGCAGGGTGTCCACGGGGTCTTAAACTATTAAAAGTTAATGAATCAACATAGAGTTTAGATGTCAAAACCTCTAAGTGCCATCTGAAGTTGTAGTCGAACATTAACATTTTGTCAGCCTCCTTTGGTTATGTTGATTTGTTTCGCTTTAAAGAGCATGAAAATAACTTATTTTTTGTCATAAAAGTGAAATTACTGAACCTACATACAGGAGTCTGATAAAAATGCTCATTTAAAAAAAACAATTCAGATGGCATTTAGAGGTTTTTGCATCTGAACTCTTCATATATATATATATATATATATATATATATATATATATATATATATATATATATATATATATATATATATATATATATTTATTATTATTTATATTTAATTTAATATATTTAATTGCATGATTGTAAAATATTATAGAAAAGTATTTATTATATATTTATACACAGTAATTTCAGTATGTAGCTACATTTGAAAAAAAACTTGATCGACCAATTTTCTGCTGTAAAGGATCTGAAGCCACATGATTTGCTGAAATTAAATGGACATGCTATCACTATTTGCGTCACAGAAAATTTGTATTTTGTTTGATTTGTTGTGCTAGTTGTTTGAGCTAGTCTATTCAAACTGTGTCAGTACATTGCTACTTTTTGTTTGTTTCTATTTCAACACTGCTTATTGTCCCACGTTGTGTATAAATGTTAATTTTGGCATCTTAAAAAAGCCAACTCCACTATACCGACACAGAGGCGTGACCTTAGGTCAGTCTGCCTATTTCTAACAGATTCATTGAGCTGAATCTGTTTTTAGCCTTTCCCACCTCCACCTGATCCTATTGTGAAGCATCCATTTGCCTCGGAGGTTTCAGCTTTCACTGACCAATCTTACATAAGATTCTTATTTTCTTCCCGTCTCTGAATCTCTAATTTCTCCATTTGGCGTTCTCTCTCTGCAGATCCGACTATGATGACTGGAGACCAGCACTGGCCAGCCTGCTTCAACCCATTCCCTTCCCCAAAGAGTAAGATCTTTTACATCCTTCTCACCCTGATCACTATTGCTTTCTTCTTCTTGACTTTAATTTAGGGGAAACAACATCATATCCAATCGCAATAAAATTTATGTCGATAACAATGATAAGCTCTGGACATTTTTACTCTATTGATTCTAAGAGCTAATCACACAGCAGAAATATGCAACAACAGGAATCTATAATTGTGTTGATATTAGATATTCATAGAATTTTTGGTCGCCAAAGATTTTTCGGTTACAGGTCATGCTGTGTCACCCAGTATTGTTTAGCACGCTCGCTTTACTTTCCCGCCAGCTGTATCCGCCTTCAGTCATGGTTGGGGTACTCTTTTAAAAGTTGAAGCATTAACAACTTATATCGAAATATATATCGGTATCGTTCAGGATAGAAAATAATTATCAAGCTTGCTTTTTTGCCATATTGCCCAGCCCTTCTTTAATTTTAGCTATCAACTAATGTCATACGGTTTGAAATTAGAATCGAATAGAGATCCATTACCATCACAGCTGTGAGAAGTTTTCAAATTAATATTAAATATAAAGTTCAAATAAAACCTTTTAATGAATAATGCAGTTGCTCTTCCCTGTTTTAATTTAAACAGGATTAAACCCCAATATGAGGAAAAATAAGTTCATAAGGAATTCATAAAGCTTAAAAAAAAAAAAAAACTTAATTAAACTCTTAATAATTTGTTGAAAAATTGATGTTTCATGATTCATGTTAATTGAACATGTTTTGACCTTTACATTTGAACCTTTAAAATAATAATAATAATTTTAAACTGAATAAAATTGAATCCATAAAAAAAGTATGTATTTTTAATTGGACAACTTTGAAAAATAGTTTAATAGAAAATAAATCAAGGTGATATTTCTTTTATCAGGGTGTCTGCAGGATGTTAAAATCTTTAAATCTCAAAAACAAAATTTCAGGCCTTAAAGTGTTAAATTTACTGAAATATTGTGTTGTAGATCTTAAACCTTTTATTAAATGGGTCTTAATTTTCCTTAATTTTTTATAGCTACCCAATCTGGCCAACACCCATCCAATCACCAGCAATTCATCTTAATAAAACTTTTAACTTATTTAAAAATGCAATTTTTAGCTCTATTTACCATAATGGTTTAATTACGTTCCTTACAGTAACATTTGTGTAAAAGTTCTTCATGGATTAACTGCTGAAGAAGCTGACTGAACAGACTATTGTGCATACATTTAGTTTATTATAGTTAAACCTTTTTTTTTTTTTTTAAGAAAGGTTATGTTGAAATAAAGGGTATGTATATAACTAGAGCTTGCTTGTTTTGACTCAATATTCAAAATATTTAGCTCAAAATTAACTAAAATAATAAATCTTTTAATTATTAAATTATTATTTTTGTACACTGAAAAAAATTATTTAAAGATGATTTCTTGAATTTACTACATTTTCAGACCTTTTATCAATAGGTTATCATTATTAATTTAAATTTTTGAATAATTGCTTATTACTATTTATCAGAGTTGTGTTAATATATTATCCAATGCAAGATGTGCAAAATTTTCAAGGATTGCACATTAAAGGGTTAATTGGTTGTAAAAAATAAATAAATAAATATATATATATATATATATATATATATATATATATATATATATATATATATATATATATATATATATATATATATATATATATATATATATATATATATATATATATATATATATTTGGGCTGAATTTAAACAAACAAATTAAGTTGAACATTACTGAATTTAATTAGTTTGAATTCAACAAATATAAACTGTTTGCAACAATTTTGCTGACATTTTTTTTTCAGTCTATTAATAAATTTATTAATTTATTTAAAAAAGTGTGATATGGCAAATAGAAATCTTTTCCAACTGGGCCATTTGAAAAAATGCGTTTAGCCCTGTTGAGTCAAAAAATTCATTCATAATAATCTTAAAACTGTCTTAAATTTTATTTAAATTTCTGTTTGATAGGCTCCTATAAATATCTCGTATTATAGTTTACTAAAACTTAAAACTAACATTTTAAAATTTAAAGGTGACAGTGGTGAAATTTATAATGTTGAAAAACATTCAAATAAATGTTTATTTTTTTATTTCTATTCATCAGAATCCTGAAAAAGTGCATGACGGATTTCACTGAACTGTTAAGTAGCTCAATTGTTTTTAACATTTATTGCATAATCAATACGTTTCTTTCATGAATCCAAATCAGCATATTAGAAATTGTTCTAAAAGATCTAAAATAATGATGCTGAAAATTAACAGGAATAAATTCATAATTTTAAAGTTAATATAAAATCAAAAACATTTATTTATACTTTGCAATATGGTGTACTATTTTGTAGTAAAGTAAAGGGACTTTTTCCAAAATCAAAATGTATAAATAAATCTTTCCAGCCTCAAACTTTTGAACACAAGTATGTGAAATATGAATTGGAGTTCATATTTTGAATGCACAGCCTACATAGTGCTGCCGGGGCTCCGTGTGTACATGTGGTGCACTGGTCTCTCAGGAGAGAGAGGTCTGACGCGGGATTGTGCCTCTGCTGTGGGATTGTGGGTATTGGGTGAGGCATCTCTGGTCCTCTGTGGCTCCTGTAATTGGCCCTGCAGGACACAGAACAACAGGTGGCGGGGGCTCACCTGCGCTCATACGCCACGCTGAGCTTCCAGCCATCATTAGAAAAAGTTAACAGCATCCCAGAGCACTCGTGAAATACATGTAAAGAACATTTGATGAGGTCCTTCCAGACACACACACACGACACTTGAAACTGTAGCATCATGCGTGCCGAGGCAAACGCGACTGCATATAGACTCAGAAAGCAACTTGTGTAATTATTGTGGAATGACAACACTTGAGTGCCTGAGTTGAGTCAATGTTTTTCACGCTTTGCTTTTTCTTCCAGGGCCCTTGCACATGCCAAATTCACAAAGTAAGTGATGGTTTTCATCCTATTGTTTAAAGAATTATGCTTAAATAAGGGTTTAAGGCAAAGACACTGTGAGCTCTGTTTTTTTTCAGTGAATTTATTTATTAGTTTTAAGATTTTAAACTTTTTATGTATTGTTTCTTTTTCAGTCAAATTTAAAGAAAACATTCAAAATACATTTTAAGTGTTTTTTTTTTTTGTCTCACTTTATCAATTTATGTCTTTAGATATCAATTAAAATACATAGTTTTAAAGCTTTTCACAAATTATTAAATTTTCTCCTGCACTCAAAATACATTTTAAGTGTTTCTTTTGTCCCAGTTTATCAATTTGTGTTTTTAAAACTATGTATTTCAATCGATATTTAAAGACACAAATTGATGAACTGGGACAAAAGAAACACTTAAAATGTATTTTGAGAGAAGCAAAAACTAAAATAAATAAAACTATGTATTTAAATTGATATCTAAAGCTTTTCGCAAATGATTTTATTTTCTCCTGCGCTCAAAATACATTTTAGGTCTTTCTTTGGTCCTACTTTATCAATTTGTGCCTTTAGATATCAATTAAAACTATAGGTGGGCATAGATTAATTTGTTTTATCTAGATTAATCTAGATTGAAATGGCTTATTTGAATTCTGCCGAAGGCATTCAGAATATGTGTGCTACCAAAATAATAAGTCTTTGAGAACGGGTTTCTCAAGCCAGGTGACGCATTAGACCAGGGCCTCATCTCCTGTTTTCAAAATGCATCACAAACTGCTTGAGAAACTGTTTTACTATGATAATTGGTGATGAAAATAAATTTTGTTCAATAAGATGTACTTGTGTTTACTAACTGTAAGCAGTTAAACATGAATGTTGAACTGTAGGCCTACATAAGCTCCAAACAGATTTCATACTTGCTTTTGATGTACGTACATACAGAAAATGCTGCTTTGCAAAAGCAAGTTCACAGAGCCCTGACGGTGTCAAACATTGAGTATGTTTACATGGGCAACAATACTTTAATAAGATTTTAATATGATTAAAACAATACTCTGATTAAGAGTCTACCATGTAAACAGCGATTTTTGATTACTTAATGCGACTAAAGTCATAACTGAACTAAACAGAAATGGAATTAAGATGTGGAGTATGCAGATATTAGTGGCAATACTGACAAACTATTCCCGTCATGTAGGACTTTTCGCCATATTTTCCGACAAGATCCACACAGGCGGCTGTCAGTAAAGGACCGCACACACACAGACACACACTCACACACACATCGCGAAATGCGGGAGCTTTTTTTCTTTACAGTTGGCGTTTATTATTAAATTCCATAACACTCTCACCAGTCCTTCCTCATTTATTTGCGTCTAATTCCCCAGTTTGTCATGAAGGCATGAGTGAAATGTTCATGAGTTAAAGTGAAACTGCCGAACTGCAGTTAAAGTCAGGCATCCTGCTGATTTGATTCAGAAGGGCACTTTTTTCTCAGATGGCTCACCGGTCAGGTATACATCCACACTAAAATATCAAGGTGAAAGTCACCATAGCTTGCGTAGAATAAACCCAGCTCCCAACCCAACTTTGAGAATAGATTAACGGCGATTAATTTTTAATCGCGCGATAAGAATCTCGCGTTAACGCAGAACGTTAACGCCGATAACGACCCACCACTAATTAAAATACATAGTTTTAAAGCTTTTCACAAATGATTTAATTTTTTCCTGTACTCAAAATACATTTTAAGTGTTTCTTTTGTCCCAGTTTATCAATTTGTTTCTTTAAAACTATGGATTTTAATTGATATCAAAGACACAAATTGATAAACGTGAACAAACGAAACACTTAATGTATTTTGAGTGAAGGAGAAAATAAAACTTTAATACTTTGTATTTTAATTGATATCTAAAGCTTTTCATAAATTATTTTATTGTGAAAATGTTATTATTTTATAATATTTTATTTTATTATTTTATTTATATTTTATTATTATTTTATTCGCTTTTCACAAATAAATTTTTGTGTCTATCAATTTGTGTCTTTAGACATCAATTACAATACATAGTTTTAAAGACACAAATTGATAAAGTGGGATAAAGTGAAAAGCTTTAAAACTATGTATTTTAATTGATATCTAAAGACACAAATTGATAAACTGGGACAAAAGAAACACTTAAAATGTATTTTGAGAGAAGCAAAACCTAAAATAAATAAAACTATGTATTTAAATTGATATCTAAAGCTTTTCACAAATTATTTTATTTTTTCCTGCACTCAAAATACATCGAAGTGTTTCTTTTGTTCCACTTTATCAATTTATGTATTTTGATATCAATTAAAATACAGAATTTTAAAGCTTTTCACAAATTATTTGATTTTCTCCTGCACTAAGGCATAAATCTCTACTTACACCAAACTTCAGTTTTATAAACATTTTGTTTTATAAACTTCAACATTTTATTTTTCAAAATTATTTTTTGTAATTATGAAGTGATAAAAAAGAGATTCCCAAAATCCCTTCTGTAAAAAACAAACATCTTAATGTGTCAAGAAATTCAACTAATTTTGAATTTAACTCAGTGTTCCGATGTTCAGATTTTTGTACTAGAAAAGTCAGCAAATTGCACATATTATTAAATAATGCCTAATTTGCATATTTAAACATACATTCTTTGGATACTTGTAATAAAATAAAAACTAATTGCTTTTATTGATCAAATTGCATGATGGCAACTATTCTTTAATTATTTTAATCTATTCACTTGCAAAGTCATTTTAAACATATAATAACAAGTAATAGCATGTATAATCTGAGAATGACTAACCATCTGATTGGCTTGGATAGGGATAGTTGACCTACAAGTGAAACTAATGTCATCATTTACTCACCCTCAATGACGTTCTTCTGTGGAACATAAAAGAAGACTAAGTATATAATTACATGTAACAAATAATGTGTCAGTGATTTTTCTCAATGGTTTTTTGAATATATTTTATTTTCCACGGAAGAAACAGTGCGAGGGTGAGTAAATGATCATACATAAAACATAAAGGAAGATATTTTAAAAATAATAATGTTTGGTTCCCAAATTTCTTAAACACTTTTATATTTCACAGAAGAAATTCAGATTATTCATCTTTGGCTGAACTGTTCCTTTAAGAGTTGTGGTGAAGATTTGAAAGTTAGGTGTGGTCATTATGATACTTCAGTGTATAGTTCACACAAAAAGTCAAATTCACTCATCATTTTCCCACCCTGTTTTCAAACATGTAAGACTTTCTTTAGTCTGTGTAACAATTGCAAAAGAAAATGTTCTGACTAGTCACTTTATTAAATATTTCCAAGCTCCAATTTGACAAAATACACCAACAAAAATAGTCTATACAATATTTTAAGCCTTCTAAATTCATACTAGTAAATATGGTGAATCAAATGTGGATCAGAAAATGGTTGATCAAAAATGGAAAGTGGATCAAATATTTATTAGTCTACCTATTTTGTGGCCAAGAATGTATCTGAATGCCTCATTCGTAGATTTGTTTTGCAAAACTCACACATTTTTCATGATTTGCATTGCATGATTTCCCAGCATTGACCAATAATAGGTTGTTAAACAAAACATTTTGACATTTGAATATTTGCAAATAATAATTCATACTATTAAACCATTACTTAATATACCTCATAGTTCCTTTTCACTTAAAACTTTCAGTCCCCTTTAATTGTACCTGCATGAAAAAAGTGAGCCAGAAATATGGGTTTATAGCAATACAAAATGAACAAGTGATGCCAGAATCATTACTAAAAGCGTTTCAGTCAAATACGCTTCATGTCTTCTAACAGCTCTTGTTTTTATCATTTTAACAGAGAGCTGAAATATGTCATTCAGAGGTTTGCTGAAGATCCCAGACAAGAGGTGAGACAGGAAAACCGCTGTTTGCTGAAAGGGTGTTGTTTGCTTTACAGTTTCAAACGCATGCTTGCTTAATGTTGCCACTGTAGGCTTAGTAAACAATGGCTTGTTGAGCTCCAGCCATTGTAAACTGTACATACACGTGTGTCTCTTTCAGGTCCACTCCTGTTTGCTCAGCGTGCGCTCTGGAAAAGATGGCTGGTTCCAGCTCTACAGTCCTGGAGGCGTAGCTTGCGACGATGACGGAGAGTTGTTTGCTAGCATGGTATGATAGCATTTTAATGAAATATGGAAGTCTCATTTAGTGTTTTGTTTTACCACTGTATCTAATTTTATTGTCTAATATCAATACAGGTCCACATCCTCATGGGCTCCTGCTATAAGACGAAGAAATTTCTGCTGTCGCTGGCTGAAAATAAACTGGGACCCTGCATGCTCTTGGCCCTGCGGGGGAACCAGACCATGGTGGAGGTACATAAGACTAAATACATTGCTTGTTTTAAATCGAAATGCAGCAAGATGCCCACCATAGTAACATGTCTAGGCTTTATGGACAGTTCAACTCGAGGGCTTTTTCCAAATGGCAGTTTCTGAGAGCCCTAGTTTTGCTAGTCTTAAGGTCTTTGCACACTAATTCTGAAAAACACAAAACATTTCAGAGTCATTTCAAGCAGTGATACTTGTTCTTCTTTCTGTTTCTTCTTTGGAGAAGAGAGAGGACAAGCGACATATTGTGTTCATCTAATAGGCTACTAGAAG
Source organism: Danio kyathit (assembly GCA_903798195.1). Lineage (NCBI taxonomy): Eukaryota > Metazoa > Chordata > Actinopteri > Cypriniformes > Danionidae > Danio > Danio kyathit. The sequence continues at coordinate 19,863,234 of LR812536.1, read as the reverse complement.
GAGAGTTCAGCTCATTATCAAAGAGCTATGCTGGATTATACCCAAATGCAAAGTTTATTTCAGGACATCAGTGGAATTTTGATACATTGCTTGTGATCCTTCATAGATATTTACATTAGATGTTTCCTAAACTATTGGTGTCTATTGGAAGGAATGGTGGTCAGTATGCAAATATTTTTTTCAATTACAAAAATTATTGTTTTACATCACTTTTCTTCATCGATGGATAGGTGACCGCATGGGCATTCCTGACAAAGAGCATGTGTTTGTGTACATGGAAATGTATTATCCTCCCTCCCTGTTAAATTTGATCTAATCAGGGTCCTGAAACACACCCCCTCTCCTGCATTTGCATCTCATTCTAACAGAGGGAGCTATTTGCTAGTGAATGAATCCCTGTTATGAACGACTTATTCACTTAGCTAACAATAATACAAGTTTCTGGCACCGCAGCATCTTGTTGTCATATTTCATTTACATTGTTTGCGAAACATTGTTGTGAACGAAATCTTACCTATGAAATGTTATGCCTTTGTGCTTTGTTTTCTTCGTTTGCTCGTTACTACACCCGTACACTGCACTAAAGTCCAGCATCTTCACATTGGCTTTAGTCTTGACTAGTGCGTTGAATGACATTTGTCCTGGGAGCACTGTACAAATGTGGCGGCGCTATTGGGTCCGTATGCGATATCTAGTGTATATGGCAGTACTTACAGACATTATAATAGATGGCGGCTGCATTGACGTATCAGAACAATGGACCGAAGTGGACCATGAGGCGATTATAATGTCTACGGACAGTACATCAAATGTATGGACACACAAACACACACACCAAGCAGCAGCAGGAGAGAGGTGCGCCAGTCACATAATCCAGCATATAGGGGTTCTCAACTGTCCGCCACATTCTGTCTTATATTATGTTTGTCATAAAGTTATCTGTGACTCAAGTGATGGTATTTTGCCTTTCGCTTGTACGGTGGCTCTGAACTGTCAAAACACCCCTCAAAGGGCTTTTTAAGATGCGAAAAATGGAAAAAAATTAGATTTTTATATGACGGACGAAAGTTTCGGATGCAGCATGTCAATACAACTGACACAACGTGAGGTTGAATTTATTTTTTGACGTGCGAAAATTACAGATGAAAATTTCGCATTCTTTTAGCCTTAAAAAACACATCTAGAATCGCCCACAGTCTGGTCACTGACCATCTGATAACTATTGCGTTCAAAAACAACTGAACATTAGCAGTTAAATGCATAATAATAATAATATTTCAATTAAATAATTACAGACAGAAATTCAAAACGCATATCTGCTCATTTAGGTCATTTTTTTTTCTCAAGAATGTCTGGAAACTTTTGGCTTTTCTCCACTTCTTTTGTTTTCTTACTTGTTTTAGTAAAAATGTGGGCCTTGAACGGCACATAAAACAATAAAAGGTAGCCGATTAATTTAAACGTTGCTCTTCTAAAGCCTGAAATATACCTCAGATTATATTTTCACACATTTTTCACATATTTATTGTCATTTTTCTATGCATTTTAGCCATTTGTTTACATGACAGCATGTTTTGGGGGGCTAAAAAGGCAAACATTTGGAAACTATATTGTAATCATCTCTGAGTAAATGATACAAATTTTGTGAAAAAAGCAACAACATATTTTATATTATGTGAGATATTATGTGCTCAGTGTATAAGCGTGTGAACCTTATAATATTGCTTATTTGGCACTATTATGAATGTGACAATAACATTTGTTTTTCACTATTTTTAAGGAATTTACAAACGACAAACTGCGCTTTATTGAATAGAATTGACGGTTTTAGCAATTTAGAGTTGAGGAAAGTCCATTAATACAGTATATCTACAGTATATGTTGAAAATAAAGTCTTGGTAACCTTGCATGTAGGACACAACATTCATCCTTGTGTGTGTGTGTTTGTCGTGCAGATCTTGTGCTTGATGCTGGAGTATAACATCATCGAGAACAAGGACACCCAGCTTCAGATCATCTCCACCCTAGAGAGTACCCAGGTCGGCCTGCGCATGTACGAGCAGCTGTGCGACAGACAGAGGGAGCTTAAAGAACTGGTGAGCGTGCAAATGGAGACTTCGATAAGACCACGCTCAGCCACTGCTGGCGTCACAGTCTGAGATCTGACTCTTAGTTAAATGCAGTGCTCCCATTAACACAGAAAGACACAAGTGACCCATTTACAAACTTCCTACTTTTACACTTGTAACTCACAAGCTCCACCTGCTGTTTAAATGAATGTGTCCGTTTCTCTGTTTAGCAAAGAAAAGGAGGCCCTACTCGACTCACTCTGCCCTCAAAATCTACGGTAAGTCTGTGTTAGCGGAAATTGCAATGTGTATTTGTGCATGTTGTTGTTTTGATTGTGAAACCATATAGGGCTGGGCGATATTACCATAATTCCATATCAAATATACAGTGCTCAGCATAATTGAGTACATCCCATTTTGAAAATGAATATTTTTATCCATTTCTCAGTGAGTATAGGCAATGTATTTTGGTGCATTTAAAAAAAAACAGATTTATTAAACAGCTATATTTATTAAAATAATATTTTATTCACAGAACATCTTTAGAAGTTTAAAGATAATACAATTAATTTTAAGCAAATAATCGCAAAAACTATTACAACCTACAAAAAAACAAAAATTTTCCATTTTTTTGCTTTTCTTGATTTTTTTCTCTTTTTAAATTTGTATTTAATATTTTTCTTTAGCATATAAATTTGACTCTACTAGTTTTTGGACTGTTATCGAAAGTTATTTTGTTAGATAAGCTCCAGATTTGGCTTCAGTACTAACTAACCTAATGTATATGCACAAATATAATATTGTATAGCTTCCTATTAAAAATATGAATTTAAAAGATTTGTGAGGTGTGTACTCGTATATGCTGAGCACTGTATAAGTAATTTCATATCCTGATAATGATTTATATCATGATATAGCACTATATATATATATATATATATATATATATATATATATGTATGTATGTATGTGTGTGTGTGTGTGTGTGTGTGTGTGTGTGTGTGTGTGTGTGTGTGTGTGTGTGTGTGTGTGTGTGTGTGTGTATACATACAGTATATATATATATATATATATATATATATATATAAAGGATCACATATAAAATACTTTTTTCTTACTTTTTAAAGTATATACTCAGAAATAAACTCACTTTATTTAAAAATATAAAACATAAAAGACTTGAATTATTACAGGTTTAACATAAAACATAATAATAATAATAATAATAATAATAATTTAAAAACTATATATATATACAGTTGAAGTCAGAATTATTAGCCCCCTTTAATTTTTTTCCCCAATTTTTGTTTAATGGAGAGCAGATTTTTTCAACACATTTCTAAACATAATAGTTTTAATAACTCATTTCTAATAACTGATTTATTTTGTCTTTTCCATGATAATAGTAAATAATATTTTACTAGATATTTTTCAAGAAACTTCTATACAGCTTAAAGTGACTTTTAAAGGCTTAACTAGGTTAATTAGGTTAACTAGGCAGGTTAGGGTAATTAGGCAAGTTATTGTATAATGATGGTTTATTCTGTATACTATCGGGGAAAAAAAATTGCCTAAAGGGGCTAATAATTTTGACCTTAAAATGGATTTTGAAAAATTAAAAACTGCTTTTATCCTAGCCAAAATAAAACAAATAAGACTTTCTCCTGAAGAAAAAATATTATCAGACATACTGTGAAAATTTCCTTCCTCTGTTAAACATCCTTTGGGAACTATTTAAAAAAGAAAAAAAAATTAAAAGGGGGGCTAATAATTCTGACTTCAACTGTAAACTGTATATATTTCTCACTTCCCACACATAGACTTTACTTGGGCAGGACACCTAGGTATATTATTGGCCGCACAAGTATATTTAGTGACAATAGTAAACTTTTTTTTTTACTATTATTATCATCCTTTTAAACTTTTTTTTTATTTATATATATCTGCCCAATATAACCAAACATCCATGATCGATTAAGCAATGTAAAATCTTTTGCTTTCGCTTTCTAAAACTGTCGTTAATCATATGCGTTTTTGCATGAGAGCGAGAGAAACATTCAATAATTCATTCTTTAATTCAAACGACTCTGAAAAACTTTACTACATACTCGTAGAGGAGAAAATGACTGGTTTACACTGGCTGCAAAATATATGTACACCATTAGTAATGGTTAATCAACGCATTTGTCCCATTATTATAATCTACACATTTTAATCTTGTAATTATAATTTTTTAGATAATTTTAGATTTGCTGTATATTTTAAATACGAATCTAAAATGCTTGGGCATTCAAGTTTACTTTGAACTTGAAAGAGAGAGAGAAGCAGGTTTAACCTGTGCATGGCTTTCTGAAAAGCATAAGAGAATTAATGGATTTCTTTTTTATTTTAAGTCTTTTTTTATTTTAACCCATTGAAAAGAAACAGTGTATAACAGTGTCATAAAAAATAAAATCAATTATTGTCAAATCAAATTGTTTTGTTTGTCATATATAGTTAACTATTTATGTGATGTGGGCAAATGGTATGTTTCAATCTGTTACAACTGCAAGTGTATTTTAAACCTCTGGGAAGCACTGATCTATATTTCAAGATGACAACAGTGTTGCAATGCTGTTATTCAGATTATTAAACGCTATAGGAAGGCATCTTATTCTCTTAAAGTGGAAGCACTCCCCTCATCTGATACATACAGAAGTGTTTGCTTGTATTAAGTTGGAAAAAAATCAGGCTGTCACAAGATGTGGCGCCTCTTTTTAGATTATCTGCTGGCTAAATCTTAAAACTGAGCATTTATATATAAATTAATTTTATTCACATTTTTTATTTATTGATTAAATTTTTTTTCTCTTATTATTTATTAACAATATTGTTGAGTAATAATTAAAAAAAATAATGTTGTAATTGGCTAAATCCATGCATCAAGCTAAAAATTCAATAATAAAAAAGGAAGAAAAAGTATTAGCATAAACTATGTACAGTATTTTGTGACACCATTAAATAAACAATAGTGCATAATATAAAATGACAGACTTTTTATTTTGTCCATGTGATGCAGTATATATCGTCATATTGCACAGCCATAAATCCATCCTCAAGGGCTTTGTTCTTTGACTCTAGGACGCTGACTTGGCTCGTCTGCTGAGCTCTGGTTCTTTTGGTAACCTGGAGAACCTCAGTTTGGCCTTCACCAACGTCACTAGTGCCTGCGCCGAACAGCTCATCAAACTGCCATCTCTCAAACAGCTCAACCTGTGGTCTACTCAGGTCTGTTTTCATCTGCTTGGTTACACTTTTTAAAAAAATCTTTATGATCGTGGGACACACTTTATTTTAAGTAATGCTTTTTATATTTACAAACCGTTAACTATGATTTTGCCTCAAACTCCTAATTTGCTATTAAGGTAGTAGTTGGATTTAGATAATGGGGTAGGATTAGGGATGTAGAATAAGATCATGCTGAATATGTACTTTTATAAGTATTAATAAACAACCTTTATCTTAATAATAGACAGTTAATAAGCCACTAGTTAATAGTAAGAACTAAAGTGTTACCTTATTGTGTAACAGTCTCGCACATTCCAAAGAATGAGCATGAGGAAACATCAGTTCTTTTGAAACACTTTATTAAAGTCCGTTATAGACCAGATTTCAGTGTCTGCATCAAAAAGTCGTTTTATGTACATAAAAGTAAATTGTCTGTTTTAACGAATGTGAAAATTAAATGTTAAAATATTGGTCAAATAATGTTACATCCTCATCCTCAAGATACATTCAAGTAAAAATGAATCTATGTTCTTATTTTGACCTTTATTTATTCTGATAAATAAAATTTCATTATGTTTTAGAGTATTAAAAAAAGGCTTATTATGACAAACTGGTAAAACCGAGTAGTATGGATAGAAAAGATAGTGGTGAGGTATAATGGTTTAAAATTGCAGGATTTTGGCACTGTCAATTTTTAAATACTTTTGTGATTGGTCATGAAGTTATTATTATTCTAAATATGCCTGACGAGATATTTGGTGTAGAAACTATTATAACACCGTGTTATGACCCTTGATGAAAGTATATCTAGGAATTTAAAAGGAGTAACATTGACATGACCAAAAGAATAATCTAATGGTAAAAGGGGGCAAGAGAGACACAGAACATCGTTTGCACCCAAAAGATTTATTGCTCCCACAAACCGTATATTTACAATATGTAAACACTGAATGATATTTTAGTTTGTGAGTCTTCTGTAAGATAGTTCTGTTTCTGTTCAGAAATATTTTTTAGATATTTAGTAATTAATTTGATCAAATAAAATAAATGAACATGACTAATGAATGAATGACTAATGAATACATTTCAACAAACTCTTCATATTTGAATATATTTTAAAAGTTTAATCTTTACTGTGATGCTCAAGAAGCATTTCTTATTATCCCTGCTTTAAAAAAATATGAATGAATGACATTTTAGTTTGTGTGTTTTATGTAAGATGGTTCTTTTTTGTTCAGGAAAAAATAAAACTAATCAGGACAGATTCTAATTATAATTAATGGAAAAATAACTGTTTTACACTTTTATTGATTTTTGTATTTGGCCCATATACCATTCAATTTGATCAAATAATATACAGTTGGACTAATTTAATTTGAACTGATAAATACATTAAATAAACCCCCTTTGTATTTGAATATATTTTAAAGTTGAATCTTTCCTGTGATGCTCAAGAAGCATTTCTCATTATCACTGCTTTAAAAAAGTATGAATGAATGACATTTTAGTTTGTGTGTCTTCTGTAAGATGGTTCTTGTTTTGTTCAGGAAGAAAAAATAAAACTAATCAGTACACATTCTAATTAAAATTAATGGAAAAGTAACAGTTTTACACTTATCAATTTAATGCTGAAAAGTCCATTACCATTCAATTTGATCAAATAATATACAGTTTGACTGATATAATTTGAACTAATAAATACATTTCAATAAACTCCCGTTATTCACCTTATTCTTCGCGTTTGAGCGGGTTCAGCCATTTGAATCTTTTTGGCTCGACTTCCGGTCTCATTCACTTCCATTCATTTTTAGACTTTAAAAACAGCTTGTTCTGCTGCTTGATGTTGCAAACTAATATTTTTTATTATATGATTCTGCTTTGTCTGTATAATCATGCAAACACTTGTTTGTAGAGCAATTAGTTTGCATTTTAATTTTAATAAATGGAAAAATAACAGTTTTACACTCTTATTGATTTGATGCTGAAAACCCCATTTTGTATTCGGCCCATATACCATTTAGTTTGATCAAATAAAATACAATTTGATTGATTTAATTTGAACCAATAAATACATTAAATAAACTCTCTTTATATTTGAATATATTTTAACAATTTAATCTTTACTGTGTTGCTCAAGAAGCATTTCTTATCGCTGCTTTAAAAAAGTAGAAAAGAACAGCATTTAAAATATAAATATTCAGGAACATGATAAATGTCCTTGCTGTCACTTTTGAGTAATTTCATGCCTTCTTGTTGAAAAAAAAAAATCTGCAAATGTATTTATTGATTAGATTTGTTTTGTGTGTTTTAGTTTGGAGACGCGGGTCTTCGTTTGCTATCCGAGCATCTGGCATGTCTGCAGGTTTTGAACTTGTGTGAGACTCCAGTGACAGACGCAGGCCTGCTTTCCCTCAGCTGTAAGAGCACATTCACACACATCTTACATCCAATTACCTACAAACTAAAAGAAAAACAGCTGCTGCCAAAATGAAACCGATTGGATTTATAACCTCTTGATCTAAAACAATTCCAACCGCCTTCATAGTTCTGTCATGATTTACAGTCCATCATGTCCTTCCAGACCATTATGGCTGACTTTCTTTCTTCTGTGGAACACAAAGAACACAATGTCCGAGCTCCTGTTTTTCATACACTCTTACCGAAGTTGCTGATTTATACCATCGAGCTTCGCAGTATCATAAAATATGACTCGCGTCTTATGAAGCCAGTCATTGTTCGAGAATAATCTCGCTCTCCACCGCAGATCTCCAATGTCATTTTCAGTGGTCACGTCGCAGAACGTGCAATAACCAGTGGTTTTTGCCATCATTGAAGTCAAGGAGATGTGGTTACGTGTCTGAAGGCACCTTTTTTATTGAACACAAGCACAAATGAGATATAATAGAAGATGAGCTATCAGCTTTCAATAGTACCTATTTTTTAAGGTGCGATGTGAATCATTTAAATCATCATCTGCTTTTATTGTGAAGGTCGGATGAGATGAGCAAATGATGACAGAATTCATTTTTGATGAACCTATTTTTCTAATTGACCCTTTTTATTATATTTTGATTGCATTAATTAGTGGTTTGTATTAGTTAACATGTTGGACCGATAATTTATTGCAACATTTGCCTTGCAGCAATGAAAAGTCTGTGCAGTCTGAATATGAACAGCACTAAACTCACCGCAGACACCTATGAGGACCTGAAGGTAAGAGGATAATGACTTTAGCAGAAACTTGAATTTAAAGTTGAAATGTGTGATATTAAATCTCCTATCCCAGTTTAATATGCAGAAAGTAAAACTGCTTTTTAAAGGTTTAGGGTCAGTAAGGTTTTTTTTTTTTTTTTGTATTTAACAAGACCATACATGCACTTCCTGACAAAAGGCTTGTCGTTGATCCCAGTTGTAAGAGCAACACATAATAACTTGACTTTTAGTTGATCATTTAGAAAAGTGGCAGAAGGTAGATTTTTCTGTTGAATTTTCAGTTTGGGGTTACATTCAATATGGGGGCTGTGCGAGAGATCTGTAGAGTGGAACATCAACAGCCTGCAGTATCAAGACATTTGTGCTGCCCATTACATTACAAACCACAGGAGAGAGCAAATTCTTCAGCAGGATAACGCTCCTTCTCATACTTCAGCCTCCGCATCAAAGTTCCTGAAAGCAAAGAAGGTCAAGGTGCTCCAGGATTGGCAAGCCCAGTCACCAGATGTGAACATTATTGAGCATGTCTGGGGTAAAATAAAGGAGGAGGCATGTTACGTCCTTTTAGATGTTAATATTAAACTAAGGGTATTTGACATAACATATAATAGTTTCGTGTGTGTCACCAATGGAGGGAGAAAGAAAACCACAGACCAAATATTACTGCAATTATTTATTGCCCATACTTCCAGTGAAAATATATATATATTGTACCGTGAAAGAAAAATATTTACAATAAATTACCTGTTGGAGAGGAGGTAGATAGAGGTGCTTAAATCAAAGAAATAAATATAACAAAACGCATTAACTGTATTAAACAACTAAACTAAATATGAAAAGAAAAACATGAAAAAAACATCTTCAACGTACCAAACGTCTTAACTAAACTACTCTAAATAAAAATAAAACATACACCAAACAGCACCCTCTCCTAAACCTAGTGGAAATAATACATGAAGGATCCTGGGTGTTTGTATATGTATATCGCGCGACTTACTCACTCCTACACCCTCTCCGAGGTATCTCTCAAAAGCATCAGTTAACTGTACAAGTTCACAAGCAAACAAATTGCAATTTCAAATCTCACAAGACTTTAGACAAGAGCATTAAATCACCGACAAAGGAAACACATTCTCTCAGACTAGTCCTCGCAAGAGAGACTGTCCTCATCGAGACCCACAGAAAGAGTGAGAGCAAGATAGAAAGAGAGATCGCCATTGCAGTTTGGGCTCGGCTTTTAAACGCTACGCAGACCAGCGATTGGTAGCGCGAATCCAGCGTCAGCAGCCTACGTCATGAACACGAAATGCGGATCCTCCAATGCCGTTCATACCTGTAACACACGCGTAAACGACACACCCACATACAAATAAACACACACACATAGACCCAAAATACGTTCGTAACGAACGTAACACTCCCCCTCTCAAAACTTAACATAAAGCAACATTAAGCTCTAGATAAAGTGTCAGCAATGACATTTTCAGATCCTTTCTTATGCTTTATGGATAAGTTATAATTTTGCACAATCAACGACCAACGCATAAGGCGTTGATTGTGATTGTGCATTCTTGACAGAAACACTAGGGGATTGTGGTCAGTGTATACAGTAACAGGCAAAACCGATGAACCCACATAAACTTCAAAGAACTGCAAAGATAAAATCAGAGCCAAAGCTTCCTTTTCAATGGTGGAATAGTTACGTTGATGTCTGTTAAATTTACGTGAAAAGTAGCAGATTGGGTGATCAAAACCAACATCATCTTCTTGAACAAGCACAGCTCCAACACCCAAAGAACTGGCATCAACTTCTATTTTGAATGGACGTGAGAAGTCAGGTGCAGCGAGAACAGGTGCACAAGTAAGCAACAACTTAACATTCTCGAAAGCCTGCTGGCATGCATCAGACCATACAAAATCACTTTTTGGACTCAACAAGCTGGTCAAAGGACAAACAACAGTCGAAAAATTACGACAGAAACTCCTATAATAACCAGACATTCCTAAAAAGCGACGCAACTCGCGTCTCGTTGTAGGAACAGGAAACTCAGCTATAGCTGTCACTTTGGCACCAACAGGGCGAACTTCACCTTGACCTACTTCTTTGCCCAAATAAGTAATCGTTGCTTTTCCAAATTCACACTTGGCTAAATTAATAGTCAAAGACGCATCAGATAATCGTTTAAAAACAGTGCGAAGTGCAGATAAGTGCTCATCCCAGTCACAAGAATAGATGACCAGATCATCAAGGTATGCGTTACAGTTTGGAACACCAGACAATACGATGTTTACGAGGCGCTGGAAAGTTGCGGGAGCGTTTCGTAACCCGAAAGCCATTACTTTGTATTGAAGGAAGTTATCTGGTGTAACGAATGCTGAAATTTGTGCTGCTCGCGGCGTTAATTTTACTTGCCAATAACCCTTGAGAAGATCCAATTTTGTGACAAATTTCGCTGAACCCAAGTTGTCAATGCAATCTTCCATTCTGGGCAAGGGATAACTATCTGGCACTGTTACTGAATTTACCTTTCGATAGTCTGTGCAAAAACGGAAGGTACCGTCAGCTTTTGGCACTAGCAGACAAGGAGAGCTCCAGGGACTATGACTATGTTCTGCTAAATCGTTCTTCAACAAATAATCTACTTCGTCTTTCATCACAGACCTTTTTACATTATTTATTCGGTAAGCATGTTGCTTAATAGGATGATCACATGTCACGTGAATATCATGCTGTAGCACGTTAGTTTGAGTCGGCACATCACTAAACAGCATAGGAAATTCATGCAACAATTTAATCATATCGATTGTCTGTGCTTCCGACAAAGTATTAAAATAGTCTGGCAACTTACCAAGAATTTCAGAATTGGAAAGTCTACCACACATTGCCAAGTCATTACGAAACGTAAAATCATCATCATGACACTCACCCAGAGATGGCAGTTTACTCACATCAGCAGAGTCAAACACAGCAGTAACGGCAGCAGCTAAGGGTTCAGAGGAAACAGCAGCGAGTTGTTCCTTTTCGAAATTATCAGACACTTTCCTAGTGTGATAAAACTTAAGCATGTTAATGTGACAGGTGCGAAATTTTCTTTTTCGATCAGGTGTATTTATTACAAAGTCAGTTTCACTTAGTTTCTTCGACACTTTATAGGGGCCAGAAAAACGAGCAGACAAAGCTGAACCAGGTATCGGTAGCAGAACTAAAACATCATCACCAGGTTTAATTTCACGTACAACAGCTTTCCTGTCATACCATCCTTTCATGTCCTCCTGAGCTACGGACAGTGACTCACGTGCAAGAGTGCATGCATTGTGCAAACGTTCTCTGAAACGGCTAACAAAATCCAAAATATTAACCCCATTTGATTTTTCATTCAGCATCCCTTCTTTCAGCACTTTAAGCGGCCCGCGGAATACGTGGCCATAAATTAAGTCTGAAGGGGAAAATCCTAATGACTCTTGAGTCGATTCACGAATTGCAAACAGCATTAATGGTATTCCTTCATCCCAGTCTTTTTCAGAACTCAGGCAGTATTTTCTTAACATGGATTTTAACGTCTGATGAAAGCGTTCGATAGCTCCCTGGCTCTCAGGATGATAAGCGCTTGAAATTCGGTGCTTAATTCCTAACGAAGTTAAAACTTGTTTGAACACGTTTGACAAAAAATTCGTTCCCTGATCTGTTTGTACGATTTTTGGTAACCCAAAAGTAGAAAAAAATTTGATCATTGCTTTGATCACAACAGGTGCAGTGATTTTTCTAAGCGGAACGGCCTCGGGAAAACGGGTTGCAGAGCACATAATAGTTAATAAAAACTGATTACCTGCTTTCGTCTTTGGGAGAGGACCGACGCAATCCAAAATGACATGTTCAAAGGGTTCGCCGACAACAGGAATCGGAACTAGTGGTGCTGGTGGAATCTTTTGGTTTGGTTTACCAGTGACCTGACAAACATGACAAGTGCGACAGTGTGAGACAACATCTTTCTTCAAGCCAGGCCAGAAGAAATGTTTAAGAATTCGTTTGTAGGTTTTCGTCACACCTAAATGACCTGACAACGGGTGATCGTGAGCCAAATTTAGCACTTGTTCGCGATAAATTGTAGGCAGAACAATCTGACAAATGACATCCCATTCATTCTCTACATCTCTGCTAGGACGCCATTTACGCAACAGTAATCCATTCTCAATCACGTATTCACTCAGTTTGTTTTCGGTTGTTTAAAACTTTTGTCAGCAGCAGAAAAACATTTCGATAAGGACTCATCATTTCGTTGTGCATTTTTAATTCGTTCGTGCGAAATAGGTTCGGATAAAAGGTCAGATTCGGGCGCAACTGCGGGCGGAGTATTGTCGGAACACGTTTCATTCTCAGCACCTTTAAAATTTTTAAAAGTGACAGACGTAGTGTTTTGTTCAGAAAACAAAGGTGGCAAAAAGGAATCAGATAAAATGATTTCTTCTCCGATTCTGCGTTTTTGCGCACGAGTGACTACACTAGCTGAAAATACGTCTGGAAATGTGTTAGAAATGTCATCAGCAGGGACAAAACAATCCGGTTTATCAACAACTTCAGGCAAAGGTGACACTTTACCCCCGGCCAAATCATTTCCGAGAATAAATGCAACACCTTTGACAGGAAACGAAGGACGTACACCCACCTTGACAAAACCTGAAACCAAATCACACTGCAGGTGAATTTGATGCAAAGGTACCGTTAAAACCCCCATTTCAATTCCCTGAACTAGAATGTTAGATCCACAATACGTCTGGTCTGATAAAGGAAGTGCATCAGAAATTAAAAACGAGTGAAGTGCGCCAGTGTCCCTCAAGATTTTAATTTCTTTCTGCTCTTCAGTATGTCCGTTAACAGAAATCAGTCCCTTCATTAAAAATGGCTTAAAGCCAGCGTCAATTTCATTTTCAATAGAGTCAAGTGCAGACAAAGTTTTCACAAAATTAGCTGGTTTCAATTGCCCTTGCTGATTTTTTCGTTTAAGCACCAAACAATCCGAAATAAGGTGCCCGGTTTTGTGGCAATAAAAACACTCTCTAGTCTCTTTACTCGTTGGTGAATTACTTTTGGGACGTGCAGAATTTTGAGCTGTGAATGAACTCGGTGTCTTTTCAGGTCGGGATACAGAAAACACGCTCTTGTGCGTTAACACATACTCATCCGCAAGAGTTGCGGCTTGTGACAAAGACGTGACTTTTTGTTCGTTAAGATATGTGACAATTCTCTCTGGCAGGCAATTTTTAAAATCCTCCAAAAGCATTAGTTCTCTCAATGCATTAAAATCTCTCACATTGTTAGCAGCCAACCATTTATCAAAAAGAACTCCCTTGTCACGGGCAAATTCTACGAATGTTTGCTGCGCAGCTTTCTTTTGGTTCCTAAAACGTTGTCGATACGCCTCAGGCACCAACTCATATGCGCGGAGAACAGCGCTCTTAACTGAATCATATTTCAAACTCTCTTCCAAAGTTAATGATGAACAAACTTCCTGGGCTTTTCCGACTAATTTACACTGAAGCAAAAGACACCAAACTTCTTTAGGCCAACGAAGTGCGGCAGCCACACGCTCAAAAACAGCAAAATAGGAATCCACTTCGGATTCTCTGAAGTGAGGCACTAAAGCAATATGTTTACTAATATCAAAAGCACTAGAGGAAACATCACTCACAGAAGTTGCCGAATTATCATTAGCAGCAGGGCTAACAGGATTTAACTGCACAGTTCGGCCAGAACCAACCTTCATCGAGTCTAACTCGAGCTGTCGGAGTTTTACCTGTGTCTCAGCGTCGATTTCCAATTTACGGATATCCAGGCGCAGTTTCATCTCGGCATGGCGCGTCTCAGCCCGCTCTTGGGCTTCAATCTGCATGCGGGCCAGGCGAACCTTTAGCCTCGCATCACCCCCAGACTCGACTGAAGTCGGGGAAAGTGGATAAAAGGGCGGTAAGCCTGTCTTTGCCTCGGTATCCACCTCGGCATACTCATCCGGCTCCTTCTCCGTATCCACTAAATTACCAGGACTGTGTTCTACAGCCACTGCACCAGCCTCATCGCCATCCGCAAAAGGTAAAATTAAAATTTTGTGTTCAATCAAGTGCTTTAAAATTTCGTCTTTAATAAGGCGCTTCAGAGATTGCCTCACCACAGGAATGTGATAGTGTTCACCTATTTGCAACAAGTCATCTTTTCTACATCGCTCAAAAACTTCCAATGTCGGATTAGCAACAAATGTTTCTAAATCAAAGGTACTCATTGTCTAAACTCTCACAAATACTTACTTACAAAAGACAAAAATACAAGGGAGAAAAATGATACTTTGTTTCACTATCACAGTTTTTTTTTCTCTCTACACCATCAAAGTACACACACACAAAACTATTATCCGGGACATATAATTAAGGTTTTAAATAAATTAATAGATCTCGGACGAGCCCCCAATTATATGTTACGTCCTTTTAGATGTTAATATTAAACTAAGGGTATTTGACATAACATATAATAGTTTCGTGTGTGTCACCAATGGAGGGAGAAAGAAAACCACAGACCAAATATTACTGCAATTATTTATTGCCCATACTTCCAGTGAAAATATATATATATTGTACCGTGAAAGAAAAATATTTACAATAAATTACCTGTTGGAGAGGAGGTAGATAGAGGTGCTTAAATCAAAGAAATAAATATAACAAAACGCATTAACTGTATTAAACAACTAAACTAAATATGAAAAGAAAAACATGAAAAAAACATCTTCAACGTACCAAACGTCTTAACTAAACTACTCTAAATAAAAATAAAACATACACCAAACAGCACCCTCTCCTAACCTAGTGGAAATAATACATGAAGGATCCTGGGTGTTTGTATATGTATATCGCGCGACTTACTCACTCCTACACCCTCTCCGAGGTATCTCTCAAAAGCATCAGTTAACTGTACAAGTTCACAAGCAAACAAATTGCAATTTCAAATCTCACAAGACTTTAGACAAGAGCATTAAATCACCGACAAAGGAAACACATTCTCTCAGACTAGTCCTCGCAAGAGAGACTGTCCTCATCGAGACCCACAGAAAGAGTGAGAGCAAGATAGAAAGAGAGATCGCCATTGCAGTTTGGGCTCGGCTTTTAAACGCTACGCAGACCAGCGATTGGTAGCGCGAATCCAGCGTCAGCAGCCTACGTCATGAACACGAAATGCGGATCCTCCAATGCCGTTCATACCTGTAACACACGCGTAAACGACACACCCACATACAAATAAACACACACACATAGACCCAAAATACGTTCGTAACGAACGTAACAAGGCATTGTAGATGAATCCAAAGATTCTTGATGAACTCTGGGAGTCCTGCATGAACGCTTTCTTTGCCATTCCAGATGACTTTATAAGTTATTTGAGTCATTGCAGAGATGTATGGATGCAGTCCTCCAAGCTCATTGGAGTCATACACAATTGTAATTATTTTTCCACTGCATGACTTTATATTCTATACAGGACATTATTTCTGTTAAGTGACAAGACTTTTGTCTAGGCAAAGTCAGACCTTACTGTCCTAATTAAATAATAAAAAATCAAGGCATGATCATATTTTATTTTGGTAAAATAAGCCTAATCTAGAGGCCTTTGCCTTTCATATAAGCCACTTCTGATACCAAATGTTCAACTAGAAGTCAACTTATTATTTGTTGTTCCTAAAACTTGGATAGGCGACAAGACTTTTGTCAGGTAGTGCAGTGTTTCTAAAACAAAATAAAAAAATTACAGCCTGTCTTCCCCTCAAAGTAAAAAATAAAATAAAATAAGTTCATTAAAAACAAACATATCCTCTGAAAAAATAAGCTAGGTAACAATTTTAATGAGCAATAAAAACAGATGAAAAGTCAAGATCAAGAGTCAATATTTCCTCTTTCCAGTACTTGCTGTGTATTAGATCTGGTGTCAACAGAACAACAGGGTAAGCCTTTGATATACAGTAGTCTAAAACAGGATTCCAGGTCTTGCAAAAAGATTTGAGAGATCCTGCAAGTAACATGATAACTTCTCAAGTAACTTCTTATGCAGCTAGAGATTTCTCAGTTCCACATGCCATGTGATAAAGGAATGACCTGTTTCAGTTTGAGAAGAATGGCTCATCTAGCTAAAAGAGTTGTTTTTTTTATATTGCATTAAATTGTGCAAAATTAAAGACAGTAAATGTGTTTGTTGCAAAACATTTCAAAATAAAATTGTATTAATGAGTTAAGCATCCTAGTTTTGTAAATGTACCCCCATATGAATAAATGGCTTCTGTAAAATGAGCTTTGAAATCACAGTAATAAATTTTATTTTGGCAAAAAATATCAACCCTTTAATATACACACTGAGCAATAAATTGTTTTACTTATTTATTTGTGTTCCTGATACCATACTGAGCAACTTTAGGTTTTTTATTTTAATGTTGGTCCATTTATTAGAGGTGCGGTTACAATGTCTGTTAAAATAATAATAAATCTTTTTTTAAATATAAATATGTTTAAATTTGAATGATAGATAGACATATATTATGATAGATAGATAGATAGATAGATAGATAGATAGATAGATAGATAGATAGATAGATAGATAGATTAAAAAAACTTAAGTTAATTGTAATATTATTTCACAAAATTTGTTTTACTGTTACTTACAGCTGTGCAAGTTCATTGGTTAATTTCACCCAAATATGATGCTCTTGGCATCTGTTTTTCAGTTTATTACAATCCTTACAAACAGCAACTTTAATTTGACCAAAAGTATGAGTTTGCATACTTCACAATAGCAGAGTGTGGGAGAGGAGTGTTCAAAAAACAAATCTGAACTGTCAAATTTTCCACTTCCATTTGCTCTCTCTAATGGAGCAGGAACGACACGCTTCTCCTTTAACTCTTATCACGCTCCCAGTATTTTATTGCCCATATGCATATAGTGATTTACACAAGCACAACATGTTCCTGGTTCAGCTATCAATCGATGGTAACCTTGACTCTAAAATCAGAGTGAAATGATGGGTCGATAGGAATGCTGTTCCAGGAACGGATGTTGAACCAGGAACATGTCACATTATAAACATCTCACCATCTAAACCTCTCTCTCTCTCTCTCTCTCTTCCCAAAGGCCAAACTACCCAATCTAAAGGAAGTGGACGTTCGCTACACGGAGGCGTGGTGAACACAACACATCAAGGAGATTTTAAGTCGCTTATACATCATCCGAATACGACATAATCAAGAAAAGGACGACTGTATTTATTCAAACAAGGACTTTGTGATATCATAAATGCTCAAAAATCATCTAGTGTCTCATCAGAAAACAAGGACGCTCTTTAAAGCGGCATATCTGAATGCCAGAACACGTTTCATGACATCATCAGACACCACAGAAACCTTTCTAATGACATCATCAGGGGACTTTTTCTCTCTCAAACTCCCTCAGAGGAGCAACGGCTCTCGTTTTAACCCGTACCTTTTTTCGTCCCCTAAAAAGACAAGTCGATTCGTCCCTTTTCTCCTTGAACCACCTGGAGCCATTTCCCCTGTGGCACCAGCGTCTGGTGAAGGCCTGAATATTCAGAGCCACATTCCAGTACAGTTTTGATATCACCTCCTGTGTGGAAAGCCATTTCCACTTCATGTTATTTTTTT
Source organism: Danio kyathit (assembly GCA_903798195.1). Classification (NCBI taxonomy): domain Eukaryota; kingdom Metazoa; phylum Chordata; class Actinopteri; order Cypriniformes; family Danionidae; genus Danio; species Danio kyathit. The sequence goes on along the minus strand of LR812536.1, from coordinate 19,845,001 downwards.
TCGTTCTTGTTACATGTGTGCTTGGTCCTCTCGGTTCAGAGTTTATCATTTAGTGCATTCTCTCAAGAGAGAGACCTCTGGTGTAAAACATGAGAAGTGTTCGCTTCTCGACATGTCATCTCTTTATCTCTATCGCTCTGAAAATCATTTTTATCAACTTGAATAAGCATATTTTTCCATACACTGCTTTCATATATATGTGTGTGTGTTTGTATAGAAAATCGACCCCATTTTTAATGCGGACATTTCAGGGGCTTTGCTCAGAAAACAAATCTATTTTGTTCGTCATTTCCTTCCTCCTCCTCTTTATTTTTTAGCCACATTGTACAGTGTAATTTTAATTTCACACCCGTATTTAAGAGAACATCGTCCAGGAAGTAGACTGGGACTACTTCCCCTTTTTTCTGGTCCTTTTAAGAACTTTTGTCAAGCATATTGAACCAAGATGGTGCCTAAAACGTTGTTTTCTGTAAAGATTGCATCACCTTGCAACTCAAGTCCGCTAAAGTTGTACATAGAAACATTATGGACTTTATTATTCTCTGTAAACTTCGCCTCTAGTGGTCGATAGGAGTCCACCACGAGCGTCCTGCCACAACGGTCGACAATGTTCGCATATTTATATCAAATCGAGCCAAGATTTGTGCTATGTTATGCAGTTCAACCTTTTTATATTTCGTTTTTCTCGCTTTTGTGATCGACGTATAGTTTATGACCACTGTAATAAGTTACAGTCAATCGCTCGACTAATGAGGTAGAAGAAAAACAATTGGAAGTAAACAATCGATTGCCGTCGTAACTTAAATCGAGAAGTTTTCTTATGTTTACAATGGCGCGTCTGTCTCAACTCCCACTTTGAAATATATCTAGACAGAGTCGCCGCCCCTTCTTGAAAGTAGCAGTTTTCATAGGTCCAGCTTGTGTGTGTGCGTGTGCGCGTGTGTGTTCGGTTTCATACAGATATAGATGCCGTCCGGAGATGGGGGTGGTGGGGCGATTCGTACTGGGTGCCATACTGGCGCCAACTTGTGTTCTGCCATCTTGCGTAGTTGCATACTGTATAATGTACATATGAGTGTATATATAATTTCCCGAGTTCTCTTTCTCTCAAGGTTTTGAGAGAGTCATTGTTGCCTTCATTTTCGTTTTTGAGATTCATGCATACGGTCAACTATATATATTTTCTGGTTCCCTTTTCCCGCTCCCAGACCAAGTGCACTGTTATTGTATTTGAATTCTTCTTCTTTTTCTGACGTTTTATCCACTTTTGTTGGCTGTTTGTTTGTTAATTCTCTTTTTGCATGTTGCAATTGGATCATACAGATTTGAATATAAGGGTAAAAATCACTAGCCCCCCTTCAACCACTTACCATATGGATCAATATGCGTTTCTTAAAGTGAAAGATGGACAGAGTTGGTGTGCTTGGAGTAAACCGATGGATTCAATTTGAGAATGTGTGTGTTATTAAGGTGTGTTTGTGAGTGGACTTGAACCTGTGCCATCTTGTACACTGGTGAAACTCAAGCCGTGGTAATGTGACTGACATTTCGTAATGGTCTTCGATTTTAACAGCGGACCATTTTTCGGAAGGATTTAGGGGGCTGGGTTTCCCCCAGCCTTCATTTTGTTAAAAAAAAAACAAAGCCATCTCTTTGGATGATGGCTGATCTATTGGATACTTCAGTCAGCTGATTATTAATTTGTAATATCCTGTGGAGCTCACTGTGCTATCTGTGTTTTCAGTGTCTCGTTATCAACAACATATTACGACGTTTTATTATTTACATCATCTTCTTTTTTTTTTTTAAAGCGCGCTTTTTGCTATGTTGAATTGAGACTGAGTCTTAATGCGATGCGAGTGGGGTCCCCGTGGCCCAGTGGTGTACATACAGAACGAACTACATTTCCCATGACTCCTGGAGACTCCTTATTTCTTCTGTGTTTTTCTGCTTCTATCTTCAGCTGGGTTGCTGCTGCTGCTGCTGCTGCTCTGTGGCTGTTGTAATGAGAACACACAACCTTCAACAGGAAAATAAGCCTAATATGTGAACCAGTTTCAATCAAAATAAACTGTCTGTGAATATGTTTCAAATAGAACGCTTCCAACGTATGTTTATTGGCAAGTTTTATTTGAACATTCAGTAGTTTAGTTAATGAAAGTTTTTATATTTAAACATTATTTTTTAAAGTTTATATCTAATTATTAATACACATTTAGATGTAATAAACCATTTCAATGTGGTGATGCCATTGTCCCACGAACATTTCCTGCTTATTGTCAAACTATTTTAATAACTTTAACAAGAGGCGATTCAATCATATATCCACGTTAAAACAGCTGTCGTAATGTTATTTATAAATATGTGGACCTTTTAGGATTCTCGGGAGCTATGGAAATGAAAAATGTAAAACAGGAAATACATTAAGACCATTGCTATTGTTTACATCCCTCAGAACGGTCTATAGAAATACAGTTAGGTCATAAATATTGAGACACTGACACAAAATTCTAACATTTTTGGATCTTTTAATTTGAGGTTGTTTACATCCAAATCAGGTGAACGGTGTAGGAATTACAACAGTTTGCATATGTGCCTCCCACTTGTTAAGGGACCAAAAGTAATGGAACAACTGGCTTCTCAGTTGTTCCATGGCCAGGTGTGTGTTATTCCCTTATTCCCTCAAATCCATTGTGTTGGTCTAAATAGCCCTAAATGTTTAGTGTATAGATGCAAAGAATAAATGGTGTATAGAGCCAATAATTTTGTCGATGTCCCAATATTTATGGACCTGACTGTATATACCATAAGTCTCAAACTCAATTCCTGTAGGACCACAGTTCTGCACAGTTTTGCTCCAACCCTAATCAAACACAGCGGATCCAACTAATCAAGGTGTCAAGACTACTAGATAAGCTGTGTTTGATTAGGGTTGGAGCAAAACTGTGCAGAACTGTGACCCTCCAGGAATTGAGTTTGAGACCTATCTTATGCCTGCAGTGCATTAGATCTGCATGATTCTGGATAAACTGAGAATCAGAATTGTTTAAATTAGATCCCGATTCTGAATATACAACAGAGTAAATAATTGTATAAAAAAAATCTAATTTACTGGAGATTCTGACAGTTTTATTTGCTGTAATCTATTTTTTATCTATTTTTTAATATTGTATGAAAATATATTTTCATTCCAATATCAGTTTTTAAAAAAACATGCATATCAAGAACATTTAAAATTAAGATTGCTTTTAAATTCAACAAATTACTTTATTTTTATGCAATCCTGATAGTATGTGCGATGTAAATTTTATCCTCAGTGTAGTATGTGAACCATAACTGCACATAGATTGTAAAAAATTTACAATAAAAGTTTTGCAAAAGCAATTCAAATGCATAGATGCGTTACACTTCTGCCAAAAAAGTATTCCTGCATGTGCTTAAGTCAGTTTACTCCGTTTATCACTGCATAACATATGTATGTGATGATCCAGAACCTGGAACGTGTCCTCCAAAAAGCTGAAGACAAAAAACCACATCCTGCTTTTCAGCATTTTCACACACTGACAGGTCTGCTAGTTCCTTGTGGTTAAGTCGTGTTTACTTTACACCTGTTGACAAAATAGATCAGTTATTACTGACCGGAATGAGGAAATGGTGTTATTTTAGAGTAGGCTGCTATATGTTTCTGGTGGTGATTCTGTTGTCATATCATCAGGTTTGAGGTTAATGTTCACTAACCTAAAAGAAAAATGGCCCTTCTGAATTCAAAATGCATTTGTTGAAACCCAGGATACAGGTAAAGCTTATTCCAGAAATCGCTGGATTTCTATACTGTAAGGTTGAATGCATATGTACTTTTGTAATGTAGTGCTGTAAGTTTATATCATGTGCTACATTACTGATGGTAAAAGTAATTAAGTCATTGGCCCTCATTCACCAATATCATCTCAAGAATGTTTTTTAAAGAAACTTACTAAGAACAATCTACACTGGATTCACGACATGTTCTTAAGCAGAAGAATTGATTATTTTATGATTATTATTTTAATTGGCAGTCATTTCAATTTGTGAAGATAAGAGCAGCAAATAATAACTTGACTTCTAGTTGATCGTTTGGAAAAGTGGCAAAAGTTAGATTTTTCCAATGAATCATCTGTTGAACTGCATCCCAATCATCACAAATACTGCAGAAGGCCTACTGGAACCCGCATGGACCCAATATTCTTACAGAAATCAGTCAAGTTTGGTGAAGGAAAAATCATTGTTTGGGGTTACATTCAGTAGGGGCGTGCGAGAGATCTGCAGAGTGGATGGCAACATCATCAGCCTGAGGTATCAAGACATTTGTGCTGCCCCTTACTTTACAAACCACAGGAGAGGGCAAATTCTTCAGCAGGATAGCTCTCCTCATACTTCAGCCTCCATATCAAAGTTCCTGAAAGCAAAGAAAGTCAAGGTACTCCAGGATTGGCCAGCTCAGTCACCAGACATGAACATTATTGAGCATGTCTGGGGTAAAATAAAGGAGGAGGCATTGTAGATGAAATCAAAGAATCTTGATGAATGTTGGGAGTCCTGCAAGAATGCTTTCTTTTACATTCCATGCAGATGACTTTAAGTTATTTGAGTCATTGCAGAGATGTATGGATGCAGTCCTCCAAGCTCATGGCAGTCATACACAATATTAATTATTTTTCCACTGCATGACTTTATATTTTATACTGGACATTATTTCTGTTAAGTGACAAGACTTTTGTCTACGCAATGCCTGTCCTTACTGTCCTAATTAAATCATTAGGCATGATCATATTTTATTTTGGTAAAATAAACGTAATCTAGAGGCCTTTGCCTTTCATATAAGCCACTTCTGATACCAAATGATCAAATAGAAGTCAAGTTATTATTTGTTGTTCCTAAAACTTGGATAGGCGACAAGACTTTTGTCAGGTAGTGTATATATTACTTTACAGCCATATATCTTATTCAGCATACAAAAGGATAATGAATAAATCAGCTTTAACTGATCATTCTGAGCGAACTATCCTCACTCATATGTGTATGACTGGTCTCGAGTGTTCAGAGATTCCTTTTCTTGGGTAAAAGCAAATTTCAGATAAGAAAACGTGTTAGATTCTTAGTGAAAAGTGTGTAATTGTGGGGTTTTTGAACAGAGCTGTTCATAAGAATGGTTGGTGAATGAGGTCCATTGTCTTTTTGGGAAAATATGGATCAGGCATTCTTCATAACGAGTTTTATGTTTAACAGAAGAAAGCCAGACATATTTGGAATAATGGGAATGTGAACATGCTTTTTTGGGGGGTGAACTCAACTGGTCCTTTCTCACCTCATATTGCTGTACATGCACCAGAAGAGATGCAAGCTCCAGATTTTCACTAAATCTGTTCTTCAGTGGGACAGACCGATAACCTAATAAACAATAATAAAAAAGGACCAGATAAGACATTAGTTTATGAAAATAATTAGCACACTACATGACTATATAAACATCAAAGTTCAGCCCAAAAATATAAAAACAATAGTAAATGTCATTTTAAATCAATACTCTGTCTCGCATTTGCCTATTAGTCTGCCTTTTTAATAATTTAAAATATAATAAAACGGTGTATGGTTACTTACTCTTTTTCATATTTTTAAAGGTATATATTAGAATAAGTTTGGTGTATAATATTTCGATAAATCTGTTGCACTGGATCATTACATTCACCCATATTTTGACATTTTATGTGACGGTAATTTTATGCAAACACCAAACTGAATAATCAAATTAAACATGTTAAATATTTGCAAGCTCAAAAGTGTAGTCAGATGGATTTACCTGAGCAAATGCATCTAAAAGGAAAAGTGGCCTGTGCAAGAAAATTGGCATCAGAGAACATATCCTCCTCGAAAACCACAAAGCGCAGGAAGGCCAAGTCTGGCTCATTAACTTCAAAGGATTTGGGTGGATTCATTGGGCCCAACCACACTGGATTCAGTCCATTATCCTCTGGAAAGATACCAGCAGTCATCAACAGAGCCGTCAACTAAAAGTAATGTTGCTTATAATAACTCTTGTTTCCACTTTCTTACTAAAGAGAGTAGTTTTGAAAGTGTAGTCTTCAGCTTGACCTGAATTTGGCCACAACTCAACCTGGACAAACGGACTGACGATGTGGTCTGAATTGGGCAGATGTCTGGCTGCTAACACCTGTAGAAAACCAAAGAAAATTTATAATATTTTTAACAATTTTGACCTACCTCACAGATATGGATAGCCAGCAATGATTATTTACACACACCATATCATTCAAAACCTTTAGAAAATATGTATGTGGAGCATGAAAGAAAATGTTTCCATGATGAAAGTGAATGTAATCTGCTGAGCTACATTAAATTAATTTCTCCCTTAAGAGTCCAAAAGGGATACAAAATACAGTTTTGGTACGCCATATGAGAGCGAGAAATAGTGGAATCAATACCCATAACTTAACAAAACTTCAAACTAAGAACGTTTAAAAAAGGCACAATAAATGTAAGACAGGGAGCAAAAATGACAACGCAAAATTAAAATAAAACTAATTTACGTGATGTAAAATGTGAAATTGCGATGAGCCTTAAAAAGCTAATCGCATAAGTTTCTGTTGAGCTTCTGACCGCAAGAGCCAATCAGACGCGTTTAGATTAGTCATCGCTACAATCACCGGAGTTTTGTTGATTAGGCGCGCGGTTGTTCGCTAACGTAAATTCTGATATCATAAACAACAAACAAAGCTGAAACGAAACAAGTAAGAGATTAATTTCGCGGCTTTCAGTGATTATAACAAGACTTTCTGCACAATTTGCTCTTGACTAACGCTTTGGACAGGCATTTTCTGTCTGTGTAAGTCATATAACGTAGCTAAATTATGTGTCGTCACGCCAAACAGGTAACGTTAAACGTTTTACGTAACGTTATTCTATTATTCGATGTTAATAATCCTTAATACCATGACAAATAATGTGCAATAATCCGTTTTTAGAAGAAATTTGGCACTCCTACTCTGTTCCCTTAAAAATATATTTATATATTTACACATTTATATTAAATTTGTTATTGGTAAAGTTAACCGTTTATGATGACTGAGTGAATTATTAGACATATACAATACATATACAGTTAAACATGTATAGAAAATGCAGACCCATTTTAATGAAACTGAATCAACAGAAAATATAGTGTGAAGTAATATTATTTAATACAGTATTCTGATTGTGTGAGGTAATTATATAAATTTTAGCTTTAGATGTAAAAGGCAATGTGCAATAAGGTAAAAAAAATAACCCTGAAAACCAATAACCCCTTTATTGAAACGGAATGCAGATGAACTGCAGTGTGAGGTAAATAAAGGTGATTTACTCTGATTCTGATGTTTTGTTTTGCAGGCTTTCTCTTGGTTGGATCTCGCATCCACTCTGGTTTAAGCACATAACCTGCGCCTCCATTCAGACTGAAGAGAGCACTGTTCAGCTGCATGAACTTGTCTAAACAGAGGGTAAGATTTATTAGACGTGTTTACTGGAGACCCATGCTTGAGTTTAACAATCATATAGGGACACTGTAGCAGACTTTAATGTAAACTCTTCCTCTAGGGTCAAGCAGAGTCATGGTGGAGCAATAGTTTCAAGAGAAAGTCAAGAAGTTTATGGCTAACTTTCCCAATAATGACTAATAATGGGATGTGGGGTTAATGGCTCAGATATTTGAAGAGAACTCTTGAGAAGATTGATTGTTAATGTATTTTTCTTATCTAAATATCCTCGATGGGATGCTTGATGTGATGAGCAATTTAATCTGGTTGTTAAAGGCCACGTTTGCAACATTTTCTATCCAAACAGAATTATGGTAACTTACTATGGCCCTCTGTCACCCTCTTGTGTCCTGAGGTTTGTTGGTGTCACAGGAAATAAATGAACAGTCAAATATAACATCCATATTTGAATTGTATAAACATCCTCTTTTACATTATAAAATTAAAACTCATATTCCGTGATAAGCTTTAGCTTGCCTTTTATTGCCAAATGATTAATTAAACAGCTTAAAGGGACAGTTCACCCAAAAATGAAAATGTACTCACTGTTTACTCATTTATGAGTTTCTTTCTTAAACACACACACAAAAAAAAGATATATATATATATATATGTTTTGAAGAAAGATGAAAACCAGTAACAAATGTTATAGAAGTCAATGGTTACAGGTTTTCAGCTTTCTTCAAATGATCTCTTTTTTTTTTGTGTACAACAGAAGAAAGAAACTCAGATAGGTTTGTAGCAAGTAAAGTGTGAGTAAATTATGACAGAATTTTCAGTTTTTGGTGAACTATCGCTTAACCAATTTTGTGTTTTCCACTTCCCAATATAATTCCTCTTATTTCAGTGATTTCATTAAACTTATAAGGCTCTATCATACATCATATACATCTGTAAAGTAAAGTAAAGTAAAGAGAAAGTAGAGGATGAATGGAGAAGGCTTGTTTTTTATCCTCGCGCTGCAGATTCTCTGTTTAACTGTTTTTTCACTAGTGAAGCATTCAGTTTTTCCACTTACAAAGTCCATCATGTAAATAGCAAATGTGATTGAGACGTAACTGACTCTTAAAGGGAATGGGAAATGAGCCTCTGATTGGTTTAATGCACGTTATACTTAAAACACACCCATAACTCATTAAGGGGATAAGCACAACCCTGTTAGACCATGTGCCGTGGCGCAAACCACATTTTTCCATCCTTAAAATAGCAGACACGCCCTTAATGCTTTTGCACCATGTGCTTTAGACTTTGCGCCTAGAACGTTAAAATAGAGCCCATAGTGTGATTCTAAGCAAATAATGTGCAAGTGCAAATGCTGTGGTGACATCTGATATATCAGGGACTAAGCCAAAGGATAGTGAGTGAGGGAGTAAATGAGACTTTCAGAACAGTTTAATCTGATTCTGACCTACCATCCGTTTGGAAGTTAAGAGCCACCATTTGGCAGCCAAATTTCCACGCAGGACAGGGGTCAAAGTTGGAGGAATCAACTCTGCCACCGCAGGGATAAACCCGGGTCAGTGCTGTGCGGTTGTACTCCACAACGCAGTCTGATTTCTCCACGCCACTTTCATTCCCCTCTTTTGGAATCATGTTATCTGGAAGCGAGCGGACCTCTTTGTAGTTGTAATTTTCTGAGAGGTCATAAAAAGTGCAGAATGCAATTATAAATGAATGAAATGTCCAGTTCACCCACCTTTCTGAAATGTTTTGAGTGTGGCCTGGAAATTGCTTTGTTGATGTGTGTGATACTGTACAGCTGCTTTTCATTTTAGTTTCTTTCGTTTTTTTTAGGGGGTTCGATTTTCTTGGAAATTACAGGACATACCAAAGGTCTTTTTTTTGATAGATTGGCAGTAAACCACCATGTTTGACATCTCAATGGCTATTTTGGTTTTGGACTCCACTTCTGCTTTTCTCTGTTTTGAGAAGTTAGGGAGATATTGTCAGTGCATAGATGCAGATAATTCAATCATGTGTAAATCTAGGCAGAAAGACACACTATATATCGGTAATTTGTGTGGAATCTCAGATAACAGTTCAACTGACCGCTTTCTCCAAACTTTGCTCTCTTTGGATGATGTTCAGAATGACCAGGTACCATTCATCCAACTGCTCCACGATCTCACATGTGAACTCGGTTAGCTTTTGGTTTTCCTTATTCAACAGGGTCACTACGAGGGGTCTGCCACGTTTGGCTTTGCGTGCTGAAGAGAATGGTCAACAAGAGAGTCTTTTGTTATTTTGTTATTCAGTGGAGATTTTGTTAAAAAATGCAAACTATTGGAAAAAAAGCTTTAATTTGTAGGCATCATATAAATGTGTGCAGAGCGTATTCACAACAAAGACAGTCTTACCAGCATTGCATTTCAATATGTCCACCACACCTTTACATTGATCACCTAATGGATTATCTTCACTAACCTGAAAAAAAAAATAGAGCTCAAATCTGTTTTGAGTATATACATCAATTTTTTAAAATCTTTTTTGAGTAATTATGTAAAAACATACACAATTGCATATTTATAAGCAATGTCATTAAATAGTATATTAAATTAACAATTAAAATGATTGTGTATATAGTATTTAAATAATAAGTAAATAAAATATTACATTTTAGTAAATTATTATCTTGCATAAACATCTTTAAGCATTCAGTATATATCATTGCTGTTCTTATTTATACAGTTTATTTATTTATTTATTTATACAAAATATAATGAATAATGATACATTAACTACAAATCATTGTAGATAGCCACGTGGATTGATAGTTTATAATTTGAAACATTTAATACATTTTAAGGGTGTCTTAAAATGTAGGCTATTAAAATATCCAAATAATCTTTTAGTCAAGTATATTTACTAGTAGAAACAAGTACCACAGTACTTACCTCACTGTCCTGCTCACTATCGTATGTTGAGAGATCCTCCTGAAAAACAAGAAGTTATCAACTACATTTTGTAAATGGTCGAAGCTGTTGTATTTCTTTAAGAAATAATTAATATATCTGGCTAATTTCTTTCTCTCCTTCATTCTCTCTCCTCTTACCATACAGAAGCGCTCCACTAACTGTGGCGTTACCGGGTAGCGTAGTTTTGTCTTGCCGTAGAAAAGCTGATTTCTAAAACAGCTGACCATATCCTCAAGACTAAAAAACTCATAGGCGTCTGCTAACACATATTTACTGCTGTTTCGGCAAATCTTGTAATGCTCAATGTCGCCTTCACATCTGGGTAACAAATAAACACAATATACATTACATGATAAACAAATAAAATTACATATAGAGAGGTAAGGACTTGTTTACGCTTGATATAAAGATGTGTGTTGTAGATCTGATCATGAGTGGGTAAAAAGAATTATTCAAACAGAACAGTCACAAAATGCCACCTACTGTTCGCCTACTAACCTAAATCTCAAACATTACGAGAAGTGCACTAGCCAGACGAGGGCTGCGTTCCACTTTTGGAAATGCACTCGTGAACTTCCCTTCCCTTGTTCCCTCTAGGGAATCCCCGGTGCCATGTTAAAGTGCGTTCTACTTCATCAAGTGAACGAGAGAAGCTTACATGGACATACCCTCGATCCCTCAATTTTGATGTCGTACTTCAACTCCAGCACCTGTATGTCCCAGAATGCAACGCAATTGTGATGTCACAACAGTGTAGTTCCCAAGAGTTTTTAGGCCATTCCATTTAAACCCATCCAAATGGTCCACCAGTAGTGGACACTTTTGTAAAATAATCAATGACAAACAAAAAGGAGAAAATTTAGCAAGTGAAGGGCATAAAAAATTGGAGTGGAATGCAGCCGAGATTTTAGCCATCTAAAATCATACTCAAATCATCAATTTGTAATAAAAACAACGTCTTACTAGTCCCAATTCTAAAACAAACACAGTGTTCACCCTAGTTTTATCAGAGAAGTCTAAAAATAAATAAAAGCTCTGTATGAATTTTCTCATTTCCTGTTCATATGCAAATTATTTAAGTATATAGCAATATTTCTCAAAAATAATATCAGAAAAAGGTCACATACAGTTGAAATCAGAATTATTAGCCCCCGTTTGAATTAATTATTTTTTTTTAAATATTTCCCAAATTATGTTTAACAGAGCAAGGAAATAAAAGCAGTTTTTCATTTTTTAACCACCATTTTAAGGTCAAAATTATTAGCCCCTTTGAGCTATATTTTTTCAGGTAGTCTACAGAACAAACCATCGTTATACAATAACTTGCCTAATTACCCTAACCTGCCTAATTAACCTAATTAACCTAGTTAAGCCTTTAAATGTCACTCTAAGCTGTATAGAAGTGTCTTGAAAAATATCTAGTCAAATATTAATTACTGTTTTCATGGCAAAGATAAAATAAATCAGTTATTAGAGATGAGTTATTAAAACTATTATGTTTAGAAATGTGTTGAAAAAAATCTTCTCTCCGTTAAACAGAAATTGGGGGGAAAAATAAACAGGGGGGCTAATAATTCTGACTTCAACTGTATACTCTTACTCACAGACTCTCCATTTAAATAAACAAGAAAGGACTTTTTAACTTTTAAACACTGTACGAGCGAGACAGAAATAATTATTTCTTATAAACACTTCCTGTTCCTGCAAAAACACTGTGCAGTTCTGAGTGAGTGGGCTTGACAATGACAAACTACTTGTAGGAAACACTTTCTTTCCACTTTCCTCTCTATATGCACCAGACATTTACTTGCAAACACTCTGTTACAAAGATGTGATAATAATTAATAATAAAAAGTCCTTTTTATCCTCATTTGTAAGTCGCTTTGAATAAAAGCATCTGCTAAATTAATGTAATGTAATGCAAATCGATTAAAACAGCTGTAAAAAGGGCCTATACTGTAAATGTCAGAGGACTATAAAGAAAATGAAAAGGAAATAAACTAAGGGAACCTGATGGAAAGGGCAAAGGTGTCAGGCTCTTTTCTCTGTCTGATAAGGAAGGCTCCATCTCGAGGGATCCTCAAAAGACAGTCTTCAGCTTCAGCTCGACTCATGTCACTGTAAAACCACCTAACAACAATTATAAAACAATTACATGAGAGCATATGTGTGTGTCCTCAAAAGTATATCAATACCAGTAAATTTCAAACTTGTGAGTGTGTGTTTGGAATATATGTGCATTAGTAGGGTGTTTTAATATTAAATTAAAAAAATCGTTTTACCCCATGTGGTGGAGAGGCTCGAAACTGAGCCGCGGCAAGAAATTCCTGAGGCACAAGTTGAATCGGTCATAGTCGATCCTATGTTGTCTGTAATAATCAATCAAGGCACACATACTAGGAAAGCACTCTTTACTTGTCAAGAAGAAGAACGTGCGACCATTTTCTGAGGAACAGAAGATTCTGTAGTGCTGAATTCTCCCATGTGTCCTACAGAAATCATATAATATAACATCATATAATATAATGCTCATTAAAGCTGCATTTTCTTGATCAAAAAACGGCATTATTATAAATGAAATACTACTACAGTTTGAATGACATCTGTTCATTTGTTCCTGTGATTTGGTCATTTGTTCCTGTGATGTACTAATGAATTTTCAGAAATCTTTCTAATTTGTTGCTTAATTGTTATTAGTGCTGAGTTATTAATAATAATAATATCGACATATGAAAAGTTTTATGGGCAGCAAAAACATCCCCTTGTTTTTTCCCATAAAGAAAATACTGTATTATACATGGCAGTACATTTTGTGCCACATGTTTGTCAGAAATGTAATTATTATCCAAATTCAAACTTTTTAAAAGCAGAAGAGTGCTGAATGGTTACCAGAGGGAGATACTGTAGTTTCTGATGAACATGTCACTCTCCCGCACCAGGAAGGTTTCATCATTTCCATCCGTCCCTTTGCAGTAATCACGCAGGAGTTTTTCAGCAGTTATTCTGCCCTCGGCTAAACGTCCATGAAACCAGGGCTCTGACAGGTGCAGCTCTGAGCTGTTCTCAATCTTTCAGAAAGAATTCACATGCTAATATTAAAGCATACAGAAATCGAATCAAGTTTACCAACACAGAGAATCATCATTTACCTGTGCACTGTGTTCCTCCTGCTTCTCTTCAGAATAGTACAGTTTATTATCTGAGATCACACAGTCATGCTGGTAAAACCTCTACTTAAAAAAAAATATATATATATATAGGTTAGAAATGATGATCTCAATATGAATACGTTGGAAGTAAAAAAGCAGATCACATTTTAATTAATTTAAAGCACCTTATCTATTGGATCCCACATGGAAAGTTCTCCTTCCTTCTCCACTATACTGTTTGCTTTCGATTTTCTTATCTGTTTAAAAAAATAAAAAAAAAAATGAAAAATTAGCTAAGCAAAACTGGATTCGTTAAAGGAAAAATTGAGAACATATGGAACTTAAAAATGCAAATGAGAAAGACAGATTTGAAAAACATATCAACCTTCTCCCTGTAAGTGTTTCCAATATTCCTGAAGCTGTCCAATTTTCTTTTTACAGCAGTGTTTCCCTTTTCTTCCTCTGGCTGTTCGGGGAAAGGAGAAAATCACATATGATACACAAAAAACTAATGCAAACAAACTCACATATGCATTTATTTAGTTAGAATGAAGACAAAATATTAGTAGCTTTATTATCGTTTTAATGATATTACAATATTCCATTCACTTTCCAATACTCAAAGAAATATTGAAATAGAGTTACTTAATGTTTGAAGCATTCAACAGCCACACAAAATGATCTCCAAGTGGTTATAATTATATTTTTCCTCTGGTGTTATCGTTTGTTGGGGGTAACATGTTTTAAGTAAAACACTTTACATAATAATATTACTTTTCTAGAGTAACGAGTAAAGTAACGCATTACTTTTAAAAAGAATTAATATTATTTGAGTTATTTTTTAAAAAAAATGTGGCTTTTTAAAAGTATATTGTGGAATTTAAGTTACCTTAGTCAGGTTAAATCACACACGCAATGAGAGAGCGTGTTGCGAGGGAACAGACCATCAGCTTGCATCATTTCGCACTATTTTTTTTTCACAGCAGATGAGTCATTGTACTGTTCTAGTTACTGAATAACTCGGGATATTGGTTGATTTTGAGTGGGTGGGGGGTATCCGGCATGTTAAAAGTAATAAAGTGCTTAGCCTACTGAAGACACAACCGTTTCCTGCTGACTCAGTTCAATTTGGTGAACTGGTTTGACCGGTTCACTTAGAAGATCCGGTTAAAACAAACGATTCATTCGTGAATCATTTGTCATGACTATAGACAGTCAGAAACAGAAACAATGACCAAAGACTTACATTTTTGCAATGGATTCTTGTTATTTTTAAGTCATTGAAGCAAAGAAGTGGATTGTTGTTAAGGTTAGATTAAGTAAAACTCTTGACAACTGCAAGAAACACGACATCTAATACCTCCAGCTAAACAACAAATGATTGACATCAGTTCACGTTCTCTCACATTGTTTAAAACAATTAATTTGACTAAATAAAAAAAAAAAATGGTTATTGGTTTTATTGTTAAGGAGATGCAGCCACTGTCTACTGTAAAAGCGACTACTTCGTAATTTTTAATTTTAACTACTTCGTAGTTTTGTAATCTAGTAAGATTTTTTCTCTTTTGGGAAACGATTTACACATTTGCCACGTGAAGCAATTTATTCAACGTATAAAGCTCAATGATTTATTTTGTTTTGGGGATGTTTTTTATGGTCTTACTGTTTATTTTGTTATTAAACATTTAAAGGTTTAAAATCTGTTTTTGCCTTAATATAAATGATTTCATGTTAGCCAACTCTTAGGCTTTATTGCAATCTTTATTTCAAAGGAAAGTGAATTTACTTAACTAATAACACAAAACATACACAAGTAGCAAACACATTACTTTACAAGCTTTCATTAATCTGTATGTACAGCATGTATGGCTCTGGGCTCAGAAAGTTCTCAAAATTTTATATTATCTTACATTTTTTTAAAGGAAAATGAAGGTGTATGTTATATAGGGGGTTGTTAAATGCAGAGCTTCTCTATTAAAAAGGTGAAAAAACACCTGCAAGTTCTGAAAGAGATCAAACCTCAGCCAGGTAAGGAAAAGTAAGACAAAAGTACTCAAAAGTAATATAACGCATTACTTTCCATAAAAAGTGACTAAGTTACGCAATTAGTTACTTTTTTGGGGGAGAAACTCAATATTGTAATGCACTACTTTGAAAAGTAACTTTCCCCAACACTGTTTGTTACAATACAGGACATTCCTGTTGTTAAATCAGTTTATTATTAAAAAAAAAAGCATTGTTATCATTATTGCTGAAAACAGGCCTTTAGTGTGTTTTTTACATGGTTGTGATTAGCAGCTGTTTTTGTTTTTATCTCAGATGAGGTTTGTGTTTTGTGGATACCTTAATGGTGTGGTCATTCTCTTTTATTTTCTGATGCTGTCAAAGAGAATAAAATAGACTGAAGCAATTGGAGGATCTCTGTAGTTTAAAAAAATGGGTTCAACCGCTGGTTTCTTTCTACCTTGATGATGATCTTGCCTTTAAGTTGGTTTGGTGAGGGTAGATGTTCTTCTTCTGGATCCAGAGGTTCAGTCAGGAGCTTGTCCTGGAAAACATCTCGTAATATCTGAGCCATCATTTTCTGTTGCTTGATATCACAGTGTTCTTCTATAGACAGCACCACAGGATACCTGCCAAAAGGGATGTAAAATAATAGTGCTGAATTTAGATAGCAAAATTATAATGGCATTAAATGTGTTTGTGTTTTTGTTGACTAACTGCGATGTTGCGAAAGCATGATTGTTGATGGCCTTCAACACATCCTTAAACTTTATTTTGGAGGTCATGGTTCGACCATGGTAGATAACAGGCTCATCTGGACCATTCCAGCAGTCCACTGATATGAAAAAAAAAAACAATATTAAAGGTGATGTTAGATTGATTTTAGAGCTGGGCGATATGGCAAAAAATGTCATCTCAATAATCGTTTTCAATATTTAACGATAACGCGATATATTTAAATATAAGTTGTTAATGCTTTCCGAGTACCCCAACATTGACTGAAGCAACAAAAATTAGAGGGTCCATTAAATGGCATAACATTTTCCGTAGTCAAAAATTCAGTACATCTCTAATATCAACACACTTTTAGATTCCCATTGTTGAACATTTCTGCTGTGTGATTGGCTCTTAGATCAATAAAGAGTAAAAAAGTCCAGAGCTTAGCATTGCTATTGACATAAATTTTATTGCGTTTTGATATAATATCATTTATCGGCCCAGCCCTAATTGATATGTCAAAATAAATTAACTGAACTTAAATTTACTGCTCATCGATTACTATTACCATGCCATTCATGAGTTTTTCACCCCTAAAAGAGTTAACTTAAACCTCTTTGGTATCATCAAAACATTGAAAGTGGTCAACTCAAGATCAGTAGAGCATTTTCCAACTTGACCAATAAAGAAAGTTTGGGGTATGGCTATAGCAGCAGGCAGGTTAAGCCAAAGGGTGATTTTAGCTGGTGTATAACATGGGAAAAGATATTCAGATTTGCTAATTTGCTAATTTGAAGACTTGCTAATATGCACAGAGAAAGACAATGGGGTAAAGCAAGTTTAAACATTGACAGTGCTTTTACAAGATGAAGAAATGTAATTACAATTTTGGGTTTCAGTCAAGGTACCACACTAGTGTTACAATTTTTACAATCATGGTCTTAAGGTGCAGTTAAGGCGTGTCTGAAAAAGGATGGGAAAAATGGTCATCGCGCCTGGCGCAAAAGAACTGTCCTTATTTTCTTAATGAGTTTTGGCTTAGGGTTAGGCATAGGGTAAGGGTTGTGTTGGGCATAATGTGCATTTGTCTCACCTCCCATTTGCTTAAAGAGCGAGTTGTGGTCACGCAATTGCGCATTCATTATATTTATGCAGACAATAATGATCTTTTACATTTTAATTCTTTAACTTTTCTTTGTTTAAAGAGGTTTGTGTGTTGCTGCGCATCTATGTGTGTGTAATAAGCACTAACGCACTTTCAAATAACAAAAAAACTGCTCCACTGATGTACGTTGGTCAATTAAGTTAGCAAGATGTCAACAATGAGCCTTAAAACACATTTTCTATTTAAACAACATGGCACAGGATGTGAAAAGTATACCTGTGGTGGGCTGAAACTACCAAAAAACACTTGCGTCATGCCTGGCTTCGCATTGCGTCACATGTTTGATAGGGCCCTAGTTATTCTAAACAGTTAGCTAGAATCAAGTTTTGCCACATGTTAGCTTTTGTGTGTCAACAAGATTTAAGTGTTAAGTTAACTCATTGTTAGTTTTATGAGGAGAGCTTGTAAAAAAATTTGAAAAGCTTATTATTGTAAATTTTTAAATGCTATTTTTGTGCAACATCTGATTTTTAAAACATTGCATTATCAATGCATAAAATGAAGCAGAAAAGTTATGGAGAAAAAAAGAACTGTATGGTTCACTGACACTCAATACAGCGACAGCCCAGTCTCAGACAGCGCACATACGCTTCTGTTGAAGACTCACTACGCAGCTGATCTCCAGTCAGATATCTGTGAAAAAAAAGGAGCAAAACACATGAAGTAACACAGGAGGTAGATGATGAGGAGGAGAAGCAGCATGAGGAGCAGCAGCACTGACGTGTTGTGAGAAGAGTTGATCCAGTAGTGAGACAGAGGATTGTTCATGTCCAGTGGGCAAATCTCGGAAAACTTTTCATCGCAAATTTGGTTTTCTTTGGAGAAGAGAAAACTGAGGAACTGGCAAGATAAAAAAGAAATGCATTTTTTTTATTGATTGATTGATTGATTGATTGATTGATTGATTGATTGATTGGTGCAGATTTATTTGATGCAATGACATTTCTATAACCTCTACCTCTCCAATAGTAAAGGCTGGATCTTCTGTCCTCCTTGTGGCATCATCGATGAAGATGGTCATTAAATTTTGTATCTTAATTAAATCTTTTGCCCAGGCCTCCTACAGACAGAAAATAACTGAATAGCTTGTTTGTGAATGAAAAATTAGTTTTTAAATATTGATATTAACCAAAACAGCTTTAAAACTGTTTTTGAAGTGCCATTAGACACTTAGGACTGCAGTAATGACTGCTCAATATTCAGCTGTGCATCCATCACAGGAATAAATCACATTTAAAAACATATTAAAATAGAAAAAGTTATTTAAAAATCAAAATAAAACAAGCTTTTGAACATTAGGTCTTACCTTTTGTCTATATAAAAGAAAGTTTTGAAAATCGTTGAGGGCAACTACAGAAGAGTCAGGTCTATCAGTATTACTGCAGAGAAATGCATAGCAAATGAATAACAATGATTTATAGTGTAACCTCTAAATAAACAAGTGAAATTTATTTTCTCATAAAAAAAATATTTTGAATGTAATATTGTGCACCCCTTATGTAAATCTGCTTTGAAACAATAATTATTGAGAAAAGTCCTATACAATATATTTTAGGGCTGCACAATATATCGTTTCAGCATCGATATCGAAATGTGTGCATTCACAATAGTCACATCGCAGCATCTACAATGTGGAGTTGGGAATATTATAGTTGATCAGCAATGAAGAACGTACAGTGTTTACAATTTACATTATTTTTGATTATTCAATAATAGAGGCAGGACAAAATAGCGATATGCTTGAGGTGGCGCTTTTCGTAATGGCAGATCGAACATATTTCAATGTTGCAATTCTAAGAAATATATGAGCTGTTAATAAAAGAAATACATCTTGTAAATTTTGAGGCATTTTCCCTCTTCATTTACAAATATCATGATATATTGTGGATGGTTTTCTTGTGATATGTCGCTGATATCGTGATCTATCATCATCGGGGGAAATATATAATATATCGTATCACTGTAACTGAATATCCGACTACTTAATTCACTTTTATCCTATTTATTAATTCTTGCATTTTCTTTGATTCATTTGTATACAAGATTATTCCAATCTAAATTAATCCAATCTAATATCCAATATACAGTCTAAATTAATGATTTCATTCCAAATAGAGCTATTTAAGTCGTCTGCCGAAATTGTGGTCATATCGCAATATAAATCGCAGCAAAATAAAATATTGCAATGTCAGATTTTTCCAATATCGTGCAACCCTAATACACTTACATTGAAATCAATGATATGGCCCTTTTAAGGCACAAAATGAAACCAAAGAATGATTGTACCTCATTATGAAAGATGCAGGCCCTTTTTCAAACTCTTCCATCAGCTAATAAAATGGGAATAACATTATATTATAATAAAGGATTTATATTGCTAAATACATAAATATGCCATGAAAATGATCCTTAAATAACATGTAAATGAAATGTTACTTTGCACACTCACCGACTTCTGGTTTTCAAATATTAAAATATTGTACAATTTGTGAAACTGCAGAAAATCGAGGACATAATTGGACATTGCTCCAACCTCCTGAAAACAAAATGCAACATTCGAACATGTATGATGTGTTATAAGTGTTTCTAAACAAACAAATCTAGTCATTAGTAGGTAAAACGCACATCTTGAATAACAAAACCAACATTCATATTAATTTATGTAAATTCAGAGACAACTTTTTGTATTGTTTGTACCATAAATCTGTCCTCCAAAAAACGTCCACTTGGCACATTGAAGTTCATCTGTGGCAAAAGAGACTTGAGCTCTTTTAGGGTGATGCTGTGAGAGACATGGAATGGCATAACACTGGTACAGGAGTTACAGGGAATGAGATGTGATTAAAAGAGAAAGAGGAAAACCTGTTTTTCTTTGTCAGATCAACCAAATACATCTGTTTCCTCAGCCAACTACAGTAGATGGAAAAACAGAGAAAAACAAGTATGATTCGTTTTACAGTTTCTGTAAAAGTACAGTAACTGTACAGTTACAGTTAAGGATACACTATATGTGTGTACCTCTCTATAATAACTGGTGTGTGAGCTGCCAGTGTCTCCTGTCTGAGTAACTCCAGTCCCGTCAGCCATTTTTCCGCATCCTCCACTAAATGAGCTATGAAACAGCAAACCTCAGAATAAGCACACCATTATCATATAAAGACATGTGGTGGGACAGTTGCAAAAAGCAGGTCAGGATTGTTCACCACAGTACATTTAGGCATTTACAGTTTGCTCCAAAGGGGCTATTCCTAGAATTGTGCTAATGCCAGCATATCTGTTTACCAGCACATGTTATGTTCGGTTATGATTATGTGTTGCTGACATCTTTAAGTGTTTTAGGTACTGTAGCTTAACTAGCAAGTTGGCGTAATACTTGCTTCATTAGTGAAAAGTGTGCTGAACCACCTGTACAAAATAAATTAATAAATATATAAAGCCTACATTTATTCTTTTATAAAAAAAAAACATTTCTTTTAAAGCGATTAGTTGACTTTACCTTTTGTGAAACCCATTGTGTTTAAAGCAATTAGTTGACTTTAGTTTTAAAAAGTGAGTAAACCCATTGCTTTTGAAGTGATTAGTTGACTTTACTTTTTTAAAAATAAACTCATTACTTTTAGAGCAATTAGTTGACGTTGCTTTAAAAAAATGAGTTAACCCACTGCTTTTGAAGCCATTAGTTGCCTTTACTTTTTAAAATGGAGTAGATCCATTACTTTTAAAGCGATTAGTTGGCGTTGCTTTAAAAAAGTGAGTAGACCTATTACTTTTAAAGCGGTTAGTTGACTTTACTTTAAAATAGTGAGTAAACCCATTGCTTTTGAAGCGATTAATTGATTTTACTTTTTAAAAACCCATTGCTTTTAAATTGATTAGTTGGCTTTACCTTTCAAAAAATGGAGTAAACCCATTACTTTTAAAGTGATTAGTTGACTTTTTAAAAAGTGAGTAAACCTGTTACTTTTAATGTGCTTAGTTGACTTTACTTTAAAATAGTGAGTAAACCCATTGCTTTTGAAGCGATTAGTTGAGTTTACTTTAAAAAAATGGAGTAGACCCATTACTTTTAAAGTGATTAGTTGACTTTTTAAAAAGTGAGTAAACCTGTTACTTTTAATGTGCTTAGTTGATGACTTTAAAAAAATGGAGAAAACCATTGCTTTTGAAGCGATTAGTTGACTTTACTTTTAAAAATGGAGTAGACTCATTACTTTTTAAGCGATTAGTTGACGTTGCTTTAAAAAAGTGAGTAAACTTATTGCTTTTAAAGTGATTAGTTGACTTTACTTTAAAATAGTGAGTAAACCCATTGCTTTTGAAGCGATTAGTTGAGTTTACTTTTAAAAAAATGGAGTAGACCCATTACTTTTAAAGCAGGGGTGTCCAAACTCGGTCCTGGAGGGCCGGTGTCCTGGAGAGTTTAGCACCAACCCTGATCAAACACACCTGAACCAGCTTATCAAGCTCTTACTAGATATACTACAAATATCCTGGCAGGTGTGTTGAAGCAAGTTGCAGCTAAACTTTCCAGGACACCGGCCCTCCAGGACCAAGTTTGGACACCCCTGTTTTAAAGCGATTAGTTGACTTTTTAAAAAGTGAGTAAACCTATTACTTTTAATGTGCTTAGTTGACGACTTTAAAAAAATGGAGTAAACCCATTGCTTTTGAAGCGATTAGTTGACTTTTTAAAAAGTGAGTAAACCTGTTACTTTTAATGTGCTTAGTTGATGACTTTAAAAAAATGGAGAAAATCATTGCTTTTGAAGCGATTAGTTGACTTTACTTTTTAAAAATTGAGTAGACTCATTACTTTTTAAGCGATTAGTTGACGTTGCTTTAAAAAGTGAGTAAACCTATTGCTTTTAAAGTGATTAGTTGACTTTACTTTAAAATAGTGAGTAAACTCATTGCTTTTGAAGCGATTAATTGATTTTACTTTTTAAAAACCCATTGCTTTTAAATTGATTAGTTGGCTTTACCTTTCAAAAAATAGAGTGAACCCATTACTTTTAAAGTGATTATTTGACTTAACTTTTTTAAAGAAGGGAATAAATCTGTAGTTTTTAAGTAAAAAAATCAAGTAACTGAGTAATAAAAATATTAATAATATTATATTATTAATAATAATAAAAAAAAATAAGCCAACTAAACAGTTTCATGGGTTTACTCACTTTAATATAGTAAATATATCAATGTTTACTTTTTACTTTTATAAAGTAAACTTCTTACTTTTAAGGAAGTTATTGCATACCATTTAGACTCAGTGACTTTAAAGTAAAGTCAGATCCATAGAAGATGGTGAAACAGGTTTTCCTGTCCTGTTGAACGTCTTTTTCAGATTGGAAAAAGATTCTTCTAAATTTACTCCCCCTGCTCTCGTTAAATCGCTGGAAATCCTTGAATGTATCCCACTGGCGAACCTCCTTGAGCTCAGAAATGTCCACTGCAAATGCACATTGAACATTTGAATAAGCTATATCAGTATCCATTTGTAAGACACCAGCAAATCTTATAAAAACTGAATGCAGAATTAGTGCATATTAGGAACACTTTAGTTTACAATTCACACTATTATGTACTGGCTTAATACCAGCCCATTATTATGATATTAACTGTTTATTAGTAGTTATAAAGTATGATTTACCCAATACCTAAACCTAAGTACTACCAAATAATGTGTGTTACCAAATAAATCATGACTGGAACTTATAACCTTAACACTAGTATTTCTTTATTCGTCTGTTTTATTAGTCTAGCGTCAAAAAAGTTACTTACCCACTTTGACTATCCTGTCAGCTGAGCGCGTTAAAGCCACTTGCATGGTCTCCATAATGACCTGAACAGTGAGTCTCTCAGTCTTCTGCTGATACACCATCATTTCAGTTCCCATCTGAAGATGCTCAATAATCCCACGTTGCTTGACATTCTCCATCAGCTCATTCCACCTACTGACTCCCATCACCACTGCATCCCATACAAATATCTGCCTTAGATATTAATGACAAAGATTAGAAATGGCCAAACGATCCCATGTGAATAGTGAAATGACTGAGATGGTCAATCAAATCAGAAACAGGCTTTACTATTCACATTTATCAAACATTTCCGGGTGCTCCGGTTTTCCCCACAGTCCAAAGACATGCGGTACAGGTGAATTGGGTAGTCTAAATTGTCCGTAGTGTATGAGTGTGTGTGGATGTTTTCCAGAGATGGTTTGCGACTGGAAGGGCATCCGCTGCGTAAAAACGTGCTGGATAAGTTGGCAGTTCATTCCGCTGTGTCGACCCCGGATTAATAAAGGGACTAAGCCGAAAAGAAAATGAATGAATGAATGAATATATCAAACATAAACTCAATTCATGCTTCATAAATTCATGCTTCAGTTTTAAATGGTGAACGAGTGTCAGGTGTAAATAATAGATATACAGATATACAGTGACCTCAACTGTAAATATATTACATTTCTGACAGATGTTTATACATTTTAAAAGACCAATACTTTCGGTGACGGAAGCTGGACAAATTTTGCCGTTTTGAACTGAAAGTATTAGATGAATCATTTACGCTCCCTGGTTTGTTTCTAAGGCCTTTATTTCAGAAAAGACCCGCTTGCACTGATTCATAATGATAGTGAATAGAGACCAACATTAAGCTAAAAAAATAATGGTCAGAATTAGGGATGCTCCGATCGATTGGCCAGAGATCGGTATCGGCCGATAATTACATTTTATGACTCGATCAGTACTTGCTAATCTGGCCCATCTCTTGAACTGATCACAGTTGTTTGTTTACAATTTTACAAGCAGAGGACATATAAGAACTGAAATCTTTTTAAGTATCAAAACATTTTTAACTTATTGTAATAATATAACTTATCATATTGTACTTATTGCTATAAGCAGTAGTTTATGGATTTATAGGTGTGCATTTTAACTTTTTATGCATTAAATATGCGCTCCAAACTTCATTGAGACATGTTGAATTTTTCTTTCATCTTTTGCAATGTTTCTAAACCGCTTTGTTAGTGATTTTATAAAGTAAGTGACATTATAAAGCTTAAAGCATCAGAATCGGTGGTATCGGCAGATCACCATCACAAGGAACTGGTACTCGGTATCGGGTGCAAAATTCCTGATCGGAGCATCCCCTAGTCAGAATGGTCACTTGTAGTATTTTCAATGTGTTCTGGTATTATATTATAGGATTTGGTGGAAAAGCAAACCAAAATGTGCTATATTTATATTTTGTATTTTATTTTTTGACAACTAGTTTTGTAGTATGGTTGCTTGTTCATGAGACTACACTGTAAAAAAATCCTGGTTGCCTTAAATTTTTAATCAAATTAACCTTATGAGTCCATTTAAAGGTGCTGTATGTAAGTTTTTGATTCTTCTAAAGCATAAAAATACCATAATATGTTTGCAGATATTTAAGAAACATCCCAAGTGAACATACTTGTTTAACTGAAAAACAATGCTGAAGTCAGATATTCTGCTTTGAAAATGGTTTTTCCGTGCCGGAACGCTGTCTTTGTTTAGGTAAAGTTAACCTGGAGAATGCCAGTTTAGCCAATTATAATTCAGCACTCCGGGTTGCCTTGTTGGAAAACAGCGTATTTCATTCATTCATTCAGAAAGGCTCTGAAAGCATGCGCCCGTGACCGAAATGGACAGTATCAGACGTCGAAATGAGACAGATTCAGTTCCACATGAGGTTATTACTTAGCAAATGATATAAACATTACGAACGTAAACATTAGGTGAGCAGGTTACATTGTAATCTCGTGTCCTAACAACACGCAAACAGCAGTTTGACTCTTTGCACCAGACGAAACACGACAAAAATGTAAATGCAGCCTTTCAGAAGCACAGAATAAGCACTCACTCACGAAACGGTAAGGTTTAGAATCCATTCAAACTCACATTGTTAGCATTTAGCACTGAATAAAACACACGAGGCTTACCTGAGGTTTCACTGTCATAGGTTTCACATGTTGAGCTGTGAGAAATAGAAACCGTTTCTAATATCTCAATTCGAGGTGTTGGTTAGAACTAAAACTCCTTTTAATATGGAACATAATTCCTTCTATCGCGTGTCGTTGATTTTATTTAGAACACGATTTAAATCACTCGCTCCTGTGTTTAAATCACTCGCTCCTGTACTCAATCTCTGGCATCCCACGCGTGTGTTTATTTTGATCTAGGAGTGCAATACCCAGTTCAACCACTGGGTGTCAAACTTACATACTGCACCTTTAACTTATATTATGTTAAACTGACTTAAAACAGCTTGCTTAACTTGTAAAATTAAGTTAGAACATGATTAACTTAGTTTAATAAGTTACAATGAATTAAAAACATTTGCTGTCATGACTATTGATCATATAATTTTTACAGTGTATAAGCTTGGTTGTTAAAACCCGTCTTACTTGCCTAGAGAAATCACAAAATTGCAGATTTTTGATCAAGATTAATGCGACATGAAATACAACACCTAGAAATTCATTACCATTTACATTTAGGTTTGTTTTTCCACCAAAAACTATCACATAATCCCAAGAATATGTATAATTTCGACCACTCTGGGATAGGCCTACTTTTTGCATCTTTTTAAAAAAGGGATAATTAATGTCATGAAAATAAATTTAGACAATATGATTTTTATTTAGTTTAAATTTTAATTTAATTTTTTTTTCCCCCCTGTGAATTAACTAGATATTATTCTCATGTGAATTTTGAAAACACGGACAAGAAACATTTTCACTAAATATAAAATATAAATAGTTCAAAATTGATGTTATTTTACTGTACTCACCTTTCCTTTAGCCTATATTCTCAACTCCATCTACATGATTTAATCATTTAATACAATTTAAATAAACAGGCCAGTTAAATAAGCTTAGAGTAAAGAAGATTTTCAACAATATATTAACGAAAGCAATACCTGTGTTAAA
This sequence comes from Danio kyathit, assembly GCA_903798195.1. Classification (NCBI taxonomy): domain Eukaryota; kingdom Metazoa; phylum Chordata; class Actinopteri; order Cypriniformes; family Danionidae; genus Danio; species Danio kyathit. The sequence continues at coordinate 19,818,527 of LR812536.1, read as the reverse complement.
ATATAAATGTAATGTACATCTAGACACACTTACCTTTTAGTTTCAGAGCTCAACACAAAATTAAATATGACGAGGTTTCGTATAGTGGTTATTTATGTGACAAGTTCTTTAGAAAAACCATATCCTGTGGCATAATCCAGGATAGCTCATGTCCTGTGATGAAAATCAAGCATTTCCAGATTAAAAAAAATAAAAATACTCGCAACTACATTTATATAAGTTACCTGTCAATGTCTTTAAATTTATAAATACTTCAGTAAATATAATTACGTGAATACCTGTATTCTCTTGGTGAAAATAAGAGACAAACACGACACAGACTTTGTTTTAAAGCAAAGGGGGTGTACTTTAAAAAAAAGATCTGAAAAGAGACTTTACTGGAAAGAGAGAGATTGAGAGAGATATTTCTGAGGTGCAATTTCTTTAGCTTAACAGTTGTACCAAAATAAGACTTTGGGTTTCTAGCTTCATTTAAAATAAAACAATATTTTAAGACGCAATTTATAAACCCCTAGTGGAGAAAGCAGTGAAAAGTCTGTTGGATTGCTTCATGTAAATGTTGGTCAAACTGTTTGCCCAGTTGCAGAACGAAGGCAGCGTATGAAATTTTATAAAGAGAACTTGACTCAGATAAGCCAAGGACTTGTTTTGAGGTATTCGGCATCAGGAAGTTTAAGACAACAACATATAAATTACAGCATGATTGATAAAATACCAAAGACTCTGTACATCTTTTCTACACTAGTCATGACAAAAAGATAAATGATGTGTACTTAACAGCTTTGACGAACGCTGTAAACGTACAAGGTTTCACACAATTCCTTTATATTGTCCCAACACAAATTGATTAACGTAATTGTTTTTTTTAAATTGAAGTAAATTGAACATAAAACATTTAAATTGTCCCAAAAAACTTAAGAATTATGTTATTTGAATGAGCAGTAAAATACATTTTTTTTCAGTGAATAAAATAACAAATATCCCATGAAGTTATGTAAATAACACAACCAAGTTATGAGTGAGAGAGAAATATAAATCTGTTAATATTAAGTTGCGAATGTATTTATAGCAGGTATATATTCAGATGTAATGTAAAATAAGTATATACATATAAACAAATATTTAAGTATAGGAAGACTCCTATTTCATGCGTTATGTCATTCATGTTACTTTATTTGAGTGGGTAGAGATGTGCTTTGCTTGCTGCGATTCTGATTGGTGGAATTGTATTATTATTGTAATATTAATGCAGGCTGAATATAGTACATTTCTTCCTAGTGAACACTAGATAATAGTGAGTAAATTGAATTTTTTGGGTGAACGATCTCTTTAATGGGCACACTAACATGAACTAATAATGAACAACACTTGTACAGCAATTTTTAATCATGGTTCACCATTTACTAATGCATTATTAACATCTGAGTTTATGCTTGTTAACATTAGTTAATGCTAATAAACAACTGGATTTTCATTACCTAATGTTAACAAATATGAACAAATACTGCAATAAATGTATTGTTCATTGTTTGCTAATGCTACTAAATGCATTAACTAACTTCAAAACAACCTTATTGTAAAGTGTGACCCCTTTAATATACTGCCTGAGACCTTAAACCAGAGAAAAATATTTAACTGCTGACTTAAAATATAGTGAAACAGTTGATGCGGACGAAATCAAAAGCTTAAAATACAGCAGAGAAACAAAAAAAGTACAAATTGAATAATTTTCAGAATAGATAATAAAAGAAAAAAGACAAAAATTCAACTCAAATTAATATTTGATGCCCACATTTATTTATTTGGTAAGTAGCCATAACATAATCAAGATAATGCACAGTTAAATGGTCATTATAATTATTTTCTGGCGGTATATTATTCAACCGAACATGATAAAACTATCCATATGCATATCAAAACAAGAAAGAAACAAAATAAATAACATGCCTTGTTTGTTATTTTAAACTTTGAGATGGAAAAACGAGTTTAGCACAGCTGCAAATGAAAAAAAAAAACCATCTAGATACAAGCACTTTTACACAACAGTGATGTATCAAAAAGGAATGGGATTTTTGAAAGATTTCTGTATAGGTGACACTCATTTATGTTTCCTAATCACATACATCTAAGTAATTGACTAAAAACATGCTAGGCCAGCAGTTGGTGATGTCGCTTCCTGAAACACTATGCGCCTGAGCACATACAGTCCTGTAGTCCACCATTGTTATTTTGGTTGTCAAGTTGTCAAACGTATAAACTGAAGATGTTGCATATGCATAACATCAGAGACAATAGCTGTAGCATTTTCAAAAGCGCACACTTTCAAATCCATTTTCAGACATTTTCCCTTTTAAAACGACACTGTTGAGGAAACAAATGACCAACGGTTACAGTATGTGACAATGGACCACAAAACCTGTCATAAGTAAATAACAATGTTTTAAGATTGAGATTTATATATCTCTTGATGCTTTGTCGGAACTATTGTGCATTTCCACTGAAGACGGCGGGAGCATCAAAGTTTGCTCTGGCGACAATGCTGTCTGCCTTTACTGCTTCGCCAGCGAGAGTGTCAAAATTCACTACATACACCTTGTATTTAAAGGGGCTGTTGCAGCATATCACTTATATTTCCACATAAAAACATGTTTTCTAGCGTTAAAATGTTGCACACTTTTTAAAAATGATTTTTTAAATTAATTTTTTCAATTTTAATTTGGAAAGGACAGTGGAGGTTACAGGAAACTATTTAGAGCGGAGAGAGGGGACGGGTTGGAAAAGGACCTCGAGCCGGGAATCGAACTCCAATCGAAATCAAATGTGTCCATATTAGGCATGGGACGATAACCACTTTCAAGGCAAGGTATACCGTGGTTTGGAAAAGTTAAGGTTTTAAAACCACCAAAATTTTCAGCTATACTGTTCCTACGGTACATGCAATGGGTTTTTTTTTAACGTTTTTTTTTTATCACAACAGTATCTCCAGCATAAAAGATATCCAAAAATGCAACAAAATGCTATGTTCTAAGTTGTAAAGAAATCTGTGTTTTTTAAACTAATGAAGACAGCAGAAGTCATTCATTTTAATTATTTAGCCTGACAGGTTTACCGCTACAATATATTTTAAATGTTTCTCAAAAAAAAGTATATTGTGTTCAAAGGGAAAAAAAGCTTTAGTTTTTTACCCAGACATTTGAAAAGAAAATATTTTAGAGCAGTAATCACAATACTGTGAAACCGTGATATTTTTATATTTATATTTATATTTATTTATATTTATATATTTATATATATATATATATATATATATATATATATATATATATATATATATATATATATATATATATATATATATATATATATACATATATATACATGTATATATACATGTTGCCAGTAACTTTTTTAAAAATGTATGTCCCTGTAAGAAAACATTGTAAGTAATTGGAAATCCGGCGACCGCAATAAACAAAACCCTTGGGAATGACTGTGGTCAGAACCAAAGTTCACAGTGACTATGTTCTCTGGAATCCTCTCATGCACTGGACTTCTACATTCTGATTGCTTGTTGCCGAACCAAGTCATAGTTCATTAACATAAAATTGACTTGATTTCAACTCTCCTTGATGCCCACACCGTTTATAACCGCCGGCTCCCATCGCTTTCGGTGTGACCACACAGTTCGAAAATCTGGAATCTGAAAAGAAAATCTAATTACTGAGAAAATTATTGTTGTACAAATTAAGCTATGGTAGTTATGCATATTTCTAATCAAGAAGGAAGTTTTGACTGATTAACAGTTGAAAATTTTCATGGAAAATGATCTTTATTTAATAGTGAAATGATTTTTGACATAAAAGAAAATCTATCATTTTTGACCCATACATTATATTTATTGGCTTTTTCCAAAAATATAAACATGAGAAAAATGGTTTTGTGGTCCAGAGTCACATATACAAATCTCAATTTTAGTCAGAAACGGTGTCGTGTAAAAAAATACGAATAAAAAGGATAGCATACTAACAGTATCACAGTTAACACACACACAAAAAAACCTTTATGCACTTTTTAATTTAAATTAATTTCAGCTTCTGTGGTCTGGGTCAAACATCTAGCTGATGGATTACACTTTCTACAGAGATTTTTTTTTTTCTGATGAGCATTTCTCAAACGCTCTCTCCAATTTGGTCCTTTGTGACCACAGAAGTGAAAAGACTGCAACTTCCTGTCTTTGTGGCCTGTTGGGAAACCAGTAGTACTAGAGCAGCAGAATCAAGAGGAAGAGACCCTTAAAAAAGTTCAATGCAGTTTGAGAGGGAACTAGACTTAGAAACACCCATTTCCCTCACGAGTAGAACTTGCTGTTGTTTATCTTTTGCTGTGGTTTATTTATCCTGTATGGATCAAGAGAGATAGACAGATGTAAATATTTTCATTGAGGCTGTGATGCGTCTTTAGATTCACACACACGCACACACACAATGAACTCACTTTTTTTCAGAGTAAGTGAACTGCGAGAGGTCTTCACGGCGTTGAGGGCCACTGGAGCGCAGGTTGGAGTGAGTGTCGTAAAGGCAGAACTCGCTGCTCATCTCCGCCTGCTTCTTTTGCAACTGTTTCGAGGAGGAGTAAAGTTCCTCCTGTGCTTTCTAAAGAAACAAGTCAGACAGGGGATTTCCATTAGACCTACATAGTATTCTCATTAAGGGATGACACCTCAGGTGATCCATTTATTCATTAAGTATGCACTAGTTTGCATACATTTCTAGTAGGGCTGCAGTGGACACTTTTCACAAGATTATGACACGGTCATCAGCATCTTAAATCCTTAAACATTTTTAATATTTAGCTTTTTTTTAAAATAATGAACATTTACATGTACTTATGTATGCATTATATCATCTTTGCATCAAATTACAAAAAACAAATCATCGCTTACATAGGTGTTTTCTAATGCAGCATCTATGGGCAGGACATTAAATTTGACATTGTTCTCTCTTCTGGCTGCTGTTATCAGTCTCACACAATTTCATTCACTTTTCTAAAAGTCTTGATAACCCCATCGTGAAGTTCTTCTTTTATTATTTCAGCAAATAGGATTGTAAAAAAAATTGTTGCACTCTCCCATTCATTGTGCTCCAAGTTTACTCAACTATGATGACTTCAGAAACCCAAATATGTGAAAAGGGTCTATACCAGGGATGGGCAAACTTGATCCTGGAGGGCCAGTGTCCCTGCAGACTTTTGCTCCAACTTTAATCAAACACACCTGCCTGCAGCTTTCTAGTTATCTTGAAGACACTGATTAGTGTGTTCAGGTGTGTTTGACTAGTGTTGGAGCAAAAGTCTGCAGGGACACCGGCCCTCCAGGATCAAGTTTGCCCATCCCTGGTCTATACAGTGATGGGGGTAATGCATTACAAGTAACGTGAGTGATGTAATAATATTACTTCTCTAAGTAACGAGTAAAATAATACATTATTTTAATAAAATAAATGATAAAATAATGATAATATTTGAGTTACTATTTTGAAAATGTAATGTGAGTGACTTTTTAGTTGAATTATTAGCTTTAAAAAATACATTGCTGAATTAATATTAAAGTAGTCACAATGAATCGCGCAGTCAATGAGAGGATGTGTTTATTATTTTGAACGCATTGAAGAAAGGAAAAGGGGATTGTCTTAATGGACAGGGATTTTACTTAAGACAAATTGTACAAAAGTAGCAAACACATTGCTTTAAACTTTCAATAATCTGTATGTACGGCATGTATAGCTCTGGGGTCAGGAGTCCTCAGATAACATTATCCTAAAATATCTTTTTGATTTTTTTTCTAAAGGTAAAGTAGGTGGAGGTTATACAGTGCTTTGTTAATTGCAGAGCTCCTCTATTAAAAAAAGAAAGAAAAAAAATCAAGTTCTGAAAAAGATCAAGCCTCAGCCAGGTAATAAAAGTAATGCAAAAGTAACTCAAAGGTAGCATAACACATTACTTACCATAAAAAGTAACTAAGTAATGCAACTAGTTACTTTTTGGGGGGGAGTAACTCAATCTTGTAATGCATTACTTTCAAAAGTAACTTTCCCCAACACTGGGTCTATATATCGTTTGAGCATTAATATTGCAATGTGTGTATCTTCAATAGTCACGTCGCAGGATTAGATTATTAATTAACAATTAAAAGATAAAGATATTATTATTTTAAAATAATTTATACTAATATGACCATATTTTATGATTAGACTCTCCATAAAAAAACTCAATATGCACTGTTTATTGAACTTTTATCTTTGCTCTGTTGTATTTATACATTCTTGTAATTTATTATGATTTATGCAGATGCACTGCGTAGAAAAAGACTTGATCATCCCAATCTATCTAAATGAATGGAATATTTCTCAATAGAGCTATTTCATTCATCTGGTGAAATTATATTCATATTGCAATATATATATATATATATATATATATATATATATATATATATATATATATATATATATATATATATATATATATATATATATATATATATATATATATATATATATATATATATATATTGCAATATGAATATAATTTCACCAGATGAATGAAATAGCTCTATTGAGAAATATTCCATTCATTTAGATAGATTGGGATGATCAAGTCTATATATATACACGTGTTTCCCCTATGTTTACTAGAGGTGTGAACCTACACTGGTCTCACGGTTCGGTTCGGTTACGATTATCATGCCATCGATTCGGTTCAATTCGATACCTCGGTGCATCACGGTGCATTGACGATGCTTTCCATACACAGTTTTATATTTTCTTCACAGCACAGCAATTCTTGTATTAAAATGTATAAATATATTTATATACTATTTGTAAAACAATTTTGTCCTTTAATACCAACAGTCAGAATAAAGGTAAAGTTGGTTTTATATTCACACATTCGTTCATTTAGAAGTCTCTATATTGTTTATCATGTTACTTTGAATATTCGATTAGAATTAGCATACAAGTAACAAACAACATTAACACTATCTAATTGAATGTGAACAATGTTGTACTTTGATAGTCATTGGCTGCTAATATGATTTCCCTATTTAGAATTTGCAAATAATACTTTTCTGAAATTATATTCTTAAGAAGAATGTCTGAATATCCCAATATAAAACCAACTTTACCTCTATCTTCAGATATATAAACTGTACCTTTAAGCAACACGAGCATTTATAGCAAATAAACAAATATAAATATCCCGCTTGCTTTCTGAGCCTTGTCTACCAACTACCAAGTTCTTTCTTACACCCCTTTAATTGGTCACACGCTCAACAGAAAGGGCTGCGATTGGCTCTTACACACTGGTGCTCTTCACAGCTGCGCTCATGGGCCACAGTGAGAGAGAAATTGAGTTTACTTTCATTCTCATAATCGCCGTGAAATAGGGGCTTTTGCTGTAAGTGTCAGTGAAACAGTGTTCAGCAAACACACACGCAGTGAAATTGTGCACAGTTTCAGTGTTTTTACGTAGTTAGAGCGTTGTACTCGCGCTCGCCGCTCGCTTCCCTCGCCATAGTAAGCTACGGCGACATAGCGCATGTGAGATAAATGACGTCAGTATAATAACCGGTTATGATTATTACTGAACCGATACCGAATTGTCCGCGTCTGCATCGCGGTGCACCGAAGAAACGATTAATTTTGACACCCCTAATGTTTCCAGGTTTTTTTTTTTTTGTTTTTTTTTTGTTTTTTTTTTGGGGGGGGGGGATTGGGGTGTGGCGCGACGCGGTGTGGTGCAGCGCGGCTGTTCAGACTGACACGACACACGGACTCATGGTGTTAATTTGTTTCTTTTAATGACAGTAGTAAAAAAACTGAACAATTACTTGAACTGTATAATCATACAAGATATAAAAACAACAACATTTATTTTAAATCTTTTTATCCACAAAGTGTGCAGCTTTTGTCACTGCAGTGTATCTTTATGGGCTTCTGGAAGAACATTTCAAGTACACTACTAGTACACTGATATTAGTATACTTACTAAATACTTTTATACTTTACTTAAGTATACTTCTTTTCCTAAGGTTGTATTTACTGATTTACTGATTTACTAAGATCAGTCTTGTACAGCCAGGGGGAGTATTGCTATAACATTTCTCATTATCATGCTGCCCTGAATGTGCTTGAATGCGAGTTATGTACTGTAAAAGTTCCTGCTGTTACTTTATGAAAAATAAATTTATGGTTTGCATCAAACAAAAATAAAGCATTTCAGTAAGAAATATTTATTTTGGACTTTTGTTTTTATATGCATGTCAATTTAATATATAATATTTCTGCTACAAAACAAACTTAAGATAATAAATCATTTAATCCAATGCTGAAAGCTGCATAGCAGTCATCAGTAAATAGAAAAATAATATACATCTCAAGAAACAATGGACCAAAGAAAGTAAGAAAAGTCTCACTTCTACACTCTTTAAAAGTTTTGGTTTTAAATGCTCGGTCTCGTTTTGCACTGATTTTAATTTTTTTTCTGTGTTTGTGGAAAAAAGCAGGCAAGTCAGCCAGCCCAATATACTGTATGAGCGGGGCAGAACAGGATTTTCGTGATGACACAATCTTTGTTATGAGCCGCTGATTCAGTTTAAACTTAGTAAAGGCGAGCTTCTTTGGCGATGATGTGTACAGTGTTAGATTTTACATTTAGCGGACCTTTGCGCTGAACATGCTGTGAATGCAACGCATCGAGATTCAGGCACCTTCTGTAAAAACCCTCGATTGATCTCGGCTGACGCCCTTATAAGCTCCCTGTTATCTGACAGCGGAAAGCCTTGAGTGATTGACAGCTAATATAAACCAATATAGCGGCAGGGAAGTCCGATTCAGCACGTTTTTAGAAAAAAATCGAAACAAGTCGCACTACAACCATTTTATGCAGTTGCACAAATGCTCCCAAATATATTATGAGGTCGCATAATTAAATTTCGGGCGCATACGTGACCACAATGGTCGCAATTTCGAGCCCTGCATAATATACGGAAGCGCACATGCGTCTCAGATCCTGTCAGGTGTGGCGTGCGAACTCTCATTCCCATACAGCAGAGAGTGGCTGTGTGAAACTCCACCATACGCGATACAGAGAGCAGAAATTTGCAATCGCACAACCATGTAGAGACAGAAATGACATGCTGTTGTGTCAATAAGATATTGCATATGGCTATTTAGCTTGTTTAATAAAATAAGTTGTGATCTAGCGCTATATATAAAATACAATTAACTTGGCTCCAAGGGGGGCGGGGAAAGCCGTTGGGAGGGCGGGGCGCCCCCCTATATAACAAAAAATTATCTGCTCCAAACCTCCTCTGTTGAACACAAATGAAGATATATTGAAGAAAACCATGTGATTGTATTTTTTTAAAATATCTTCTTTTGTTTTTAAGAGGTTTATAACCATTTGAGTGTGAACTACACTGTAAATTAGCAGTTGTCCTTATTTAGTGATTTGTTTTTTTTATTTTTTATTTTCCCTGTTTATTTATACTTTTGAATTGCATTATGAGACCTTGATCTTTCTTTCAACATCTTTTAGCCTTGCAAAGTTTTACTTTCGACTTTCGAAAGTCACTTTTATTGACATTTGTAATCGTTTAAAGTGATATATTGTCTGGTGTTGGTGTTGTATATTACTGTAAAAACTTTGTAATAAACTGCCAGTATATTTTCTGATATTTTATAGCCTTATTTCTCTATATATAATTTATTATACTTTATATTATTTCAAACTACTAAAATGTCAATAAAAGTCACTTTGTTAAACTGTAGTTGAATTTTCAACATCAAAAGTCAACAGAGCAGAGATAAAAGACCCATAATGCAATTCACAACCTTAAATAAACAGAAAACATTTGTGAATCACAAAATATGGAACTGTTAACAGATATATTTTATAGTGTATCCCTTTAAATACAAAAAAAAAAAACACTTAAAAAGACAAAAAGCCTCCCAAAACTGTTTTGCAGTTTCACAAAATTAAAAATTATCTACTAAAATAAATTATATTTCAAAGAAAAAGCAACTTGTTTCTTACCTCCACCTGCTGTACATCGACACAGACCAGCAGAGATGCCAGCTCTAGATTTTCACTAAAGCCGTTCTTCAAAGGGACTGATCTGTAGCCTGTAAAAACATCACGCTCAGTTTTGGAACTTAAATCCGCATGTTGTTAAAATGTCGATAGGCTTACCTGAGCGAACACCTTTCACTGGGAATGTAGCCTGGGCAAGGAAATTTGGGTCAGAGAACATGTCCTCCTCAAAGACCACGAAGCGTAGAAAGGTGAGGTCCGGCTCATACACGCTGAAAACAAACATCTCTGAAGGCTGCCATATAGGGTTCAGCCCATTGTCATCTGTAGATACATTTATTTCGTTAAAATTACTGAATGGGGATACTTATAGAAATAGTTACTCCAAAAATGAATGTTCTGTCAGCATTTACTCATCATTTACTTAAGTTTGAATGTTTGAGTTTCTTTCTTCTGCTGAACACAAAGCAAGATATACTGAAGAATGTTGGGAGAATAATCAGCCATTGACTTCCATAGTATTTTTTTTCTACTATGGATGTCAATGGCTGGTTGTTTACAACATTTTTCAGAATATCTTGTTTTGTGTTCAGCACAAGAAATTCCTAAACTTGTAAGTAAGTAAATGCTGAGGAAATGTTTATTTTTGGGTATCCCTTTAATAACACCAGGCAAAATCATTTATTAAAAATAATAGTTGTATTGTTATTATATTGTATATTATTATTTATTAATAATTTGTTAATACTGTATATAATGCTCAGCGGATAAGCAGTTCATATACAGTGCATCTGGAAAGTATTTATAGCGCTTCACTTTTCCACATTTTTTTGTTACAGCCTAGGGCTGGACGATATGGCAAAAATTTATATCACGATATATTTTTTTATTTCGGTCGATACGATATAATTCCGATATCGATATGGACAATATTAAAAAGAAAGGAAAAACTGCCAAGAACGCACACAATACTTCTGTACCTACAAATGTCTGCAAAGTGAATTTGCAAAGTCGATAATACCTCCAGACTCTTATAACTTTTTTTTTTTTAAAATAAAAACAGTACAAAAAAATTTGTTCACTTTTTATTTGTATTTAGCCTATACAAACAAGAAATGTGAAATAAACTATCAAATAAATAAAGCTCAAAAATTCATAAAAAATATGCAAAATAGTTTTTTAGAAAAATAATTGTTGCAGTATAACCAGCAGGACAGAAGTGATGTGTGAACTGAATTTGGTGAGAGTACAGTAATCTACAGTACAGTTATTGAATATTTTTCATAATAAAAATTCATAAAAAATATGCAAAATAGTTTTTTAGAAAAATAATTGTTGCAGTATAACCAGCAGGACAGAAGTGATGTGTGAACTGAATTTGGTGAGAGTACAGTAATCTACAGTACAGTTATTGAATATTTTTCATAATAAAAATTCATAAAAAATATGCAAAATAGTTTTTTAGAAAAATAAGTGTTGTAGTCTAACCAGCAGGACAGCAGTGACGTGTGATCTGAGTTTGATGGCAGTATAATGAGTTAGAGGGAAGTTATTGACAGCTTTTGTAGTATTGTTTTTTGCGTTTTGCTCTTTGTAGACGGTCCCTAAGGATCGGTCTCTTTGCCGCCTGGGCATAGAGATCAATATAATGCGTCCAGCGCGTAGGAAAGCTCATTTTTAGGAAAATAAGGTTGTAGGTGGTTGTATACATTGCGACAGTTGAAAAAATGTGCTATTTGTGTAGGAACAATGTTTCGGTCATGAGTTATTGATCCGGAAAATACGAATCTGCGAATCTGTTGCTAACTTTACTGAACTGAACCACTTCTACACCACTGCATTAGTCTTTCCTTTCTTATCAACTATTTCGTCTGCATTCTTACTTGTGGAAGCTTGTTCATTCGCATCTGTATTCAGAGCACTCATTTTGTAGCTAAAACTTAAAGCTGGCAGGCAGCGTGTCTGTGTTGTTCGTCATCACGTAAGTGAGATCAGATCACGCTCTTTCTGACGGCTGAGCACTGAACGTCATTCAGTGACAAGTGATACATGTATAAGATCTTATATAAATAATAATATATATATTTATATATATGCAAATTTATATCGAAATATTGGAAATGGGTTCAAAAATCATATCATCGTTATTGAAAAAAATTCTATCGCGATATATATTGATATCGAATTATTGTCCAGCCCTATTACAGCCTTATTCCAAAATGGATTAAATTCATATATTTCTTCAAAATTCTACACACAATACCCCATAATGACAATGTGAAGAAAGATTTTTTTTTAAATTGTTGCAAATTTATTAAAAAATATAGCCGCAAGCGGCGATTGACGGGGTTCGAGCATTTGGCAACCTAATTGACATTTAGGCAGTTTAGATGTAGGACAACCCAAAATTTAAGGCTGACACTAAAGAAATCCATGATGGAATGTAATAACTGGAAAAAATAATGTGTAAATGAATAAAGTGGATGGCTGGGACTAAATCAGATTTTAAATGCAATAAGAGTTTACACCACATCAAGATGTGATTCGGAATTATCTTAACTGTAATTTTAGTGACTTTAAACAGTAAGAATAAAACAGCAAAGGTCTACAAAGGTTAAGAGAAATAAAAAGTGGTCTTGTGCTGCCATCTAGAGGCTTAATGGTAGGTGACAATTGAAACTGTGTTTTAATGGCTATCATGGTATTAAAATATGTTTCATTGAGACCTTTTAAACATCCAGGCTGGACATGATTGGAAAAACGTAATGTGTAAATAAATTAAGTTATACGTTTGGGCTAAATTTGTTTTCAAATGCAATAACAGTGTTCATACCATGTCAAGATGTGATGTAGAACGATTAATGGATGGTTTGAGTTACAGCCGTGGATTTTGTGCCGAAGTGATCAAAATGAGCAGGCCTGTCATAAAATATGTCAGATCAAGTATATTTGTGGAAAAAAAAGCTGTCTAAATAAAACACATGTTCTGCAAATTATGGTAAAATAGCAGTGAAAATCAGTGTTTTTGAGACTTTTCTACTGTTATAGCGCCACCTATTGACCTATCCTCACAAAATTTTGCATGCTTGTTAAGAATCCCCTCTCAAATGTGCGTACCTGATTTCATGAAGTTTTGAGTTTTCCTCATGCATTTACAGGCATGTAGGTCAATAAAGACACGCCCCTTTTTGTAAATGAGCCATTTATAGCTAGCTAAAGTTGAAAGTTGAACTTTTTTTCAATAATTATTTATCTAGGCAGTCCAGAGATTCATACAACACTGGTTTCGTGGCGATTGAGCTAAAAACCAGGGACTAGTTTGCAAAAGTAGGTTTTTCTTATATTAATTACTATATAATAAACAGTATGACTGACAGCAGTGAAGTTTGTGTCAAAGTGATCAGAATAAGCAGGCCTATCATAAGATATGCCAGATTAAGTATATTTGTGAAAGCTGTCTAAATTAAACACATATTCTGCAATTTATGGTCAAATAGCAGTGAAAATCAGTGTTTTTGAGACCTTTTTTACTGTTATAGCGCCACCTATTGACCTATCTTCACAAAATTTTCCATGCTTGTTAAGAATCCCCTCTCAAATGTGCGTCTCTGATTTCATGAAGTTTTGAGTTTCCCTCATGCATTTACTGGCATGTAGGTGAATAAAGGCACGCCCTTTTATGCAAATGAGCCATTTATAGCTAGCTAAAGTTGAAAGTTGAACTTTTTTTCAATAATTATTGATCTAGGCAGTCCAGAGATTCAGACAACACTGGTTTCGTGGCGATTGAGCTAAAAACCAGGGACTAGTTTGCAAAAGTAGGTTTTTCTTATATTAATTACTATATAATAAACAGTATGACTGACAGCAGTGAAGTTTGTGTCAAAGTGATCAGAATAAGCAGGCCTATCATAAGATATGCCAGATTAAGTATATTTGTGAAAGCTGTCTAAATTAAACACATATTCTGCAATTTATGGTCAAATAGCAGTGAAAATCAGTGTTTTTGAGACCTTTTTTACTGTTATAGCGCCACCTATTGACCTATCTTCACAAAATTTTCCATGCTTGTTAAGAATCCCCTCTCAAATGTGCGTCTCTGATTTCATGAAGTTTTGAGTTTCCCTCATGCATTTACTGGCATGTAGGTGAATAAAGGCACGCCCCTTTATGCAAATGAGCCAGTTATAGCTAGCTAAAGTTGAAAGTTGAACTTTTTTTCAATAATTATTGATCTAGGCAATCCAGAGATTCAGACAACACTGGTTTCGTGGCGATTGAGCTAAAAACCAGGGACTAGTTTGCAAAAGTATGTTTTCCTTATATTAATTAATATTAAATGAACAGTACGACTGACAGCAGTGATGTTTGTGTCACAGTGTTTGGTATGAGCAGGCCTTTCATATGATATGTATTTTGTGTGGCTGTGCAAAACTGTGTGTAATAACCAATCAATTACAACCTCAAAAAACACAAAATCGCCCCCTAGTGGCCGATTTCTTTCAAAATTCTTACAGACCTTTAGGACCATGAGTCGAACATGCCCACCGAGTTTCGATCCGATCACTCATTGTTAACCTAGTTTAATGGCTGCTCAATCTTAATTAGCTAATGGCGGCCATGTTTTTTGAGATATGCCAGTGTCCTTATAATATGTCATGACAAGTTGGACAAAGACACAGCATGCCAAATTTCAAGTTGATTGGACTAATGGTTGTAAGGTTAGAGTCTTTTTTATGAATTTTAAGCTGTATAGCGCCGCCATGTGGCCAAAGTCCGCGGGTTTTGCACTGTGACCTCAAATTGACCTTATACATGTCTGTACCAAGTTTGGTGATGATATCTCAATCCATTCAAAAGTTATAACTACAATTAGCAATTAGCTTACAATTAGCATGGAACATTTTGGTCTACTGTTTCGCATGAAAATCAAAATTTCAATTTTTTTTCAATAACTATTGATATTCAGGGTCCAGAGAACATTTCTACACTGGTGTGGTTACGATTGGATGAAAAACCTAGGACTAGTTTGCAAAAGTAGGTTTTGGACAAATCGCGGTGTAGCGGAAAAACGGTGCGTCGTAGAGAAAATCTGAGTGCCTCCACTTTTGTTCGGGCTGATCCAAGGATTCCAAATATGTAAATTTTTTGAGTCTAGGACAAACGGTGTACAAATGGCGGCCAAAAATGGCAAAAACGTTCGTTTTTGGCGCCATAGCGCCACCTATGGTCCGATTAGGCTGATCTTTGGCCAGAATATAGTGTACTGGAGTACTACCATCTGGCCAAGTTTCAGCTTTCTAGGCCTTACGGTTTGGTCGGACCAATACCAATTAGGGCAGAAGAATAATAATAAGAATAATAATAAATATAGCTGCAAGCAGCAATTACCGGGGTTCAAGCATTTTAGCAGCGTAAGGTTATTTAGCAGTTAGGAAGACTGTAAGTAGTTTATTCGACAATGAAATATATAATAAACAGAGTGTTAGAGTTTATAGATTGAGCTAACAAATGTTTGATTACACACTCCAAAACAGCAACTTTGTTTTTTGCATATTGACAAATCTTTAATGAACATTTTGAGTGACAATTTTTATGTCAAAGTATTTAGTATAAGCAGGTGTATGATATAATGTGTGGATCAAGTCATGGCACCTTAGACAAAGACACTGCATGTCAAATTTAAAGTTAATCGGATAAATAGTTACTCAGATACAACAATTTTTCAATGTATAGCGCCACCATGTGGCCAATGTCTACGAGATTCATGCTATGACCTTAGATTGACCTCTTGCATATGTGTAACAAGTCTGGTGAAGATATTTTAATCCATTCATGAGTTATGGCCATTTTAGCTCTTCCCAATAAAAATTACAAAAGAGCAATGAAATAAGCTATTAGTGATCTCCTACTGCCATCTAGTGGTCACGGTGTAATTTTAATGTGATTACAGCCATTTAGGTGTGCATAAATATATCCCTTCTATGAATGAGCATGTTATAACTATACAAAGTGAAAATGTTATATATTATTAAAATAATCAATTATCTACAGAGTAAAAAGTGTGACAAGCTTTGATTAATTTGATCTTAAATGCATTAACCGTGTTTATGCCATGTCAGTTTTGGATTCAGAATGCATTCTTTGCTGCAGAGGAGTAAAATAAAGTGGTCTGTTACTGCCATCTAGAGGCCACAGTTGTGATAATTTTTTTTTACATATGTTTTAAAGCAAGGGTGCTCAACCCTATTCCTGAAGATCGACTTACCTGCAGTTTTCAGCTGCAGCCCATATCAAACACACCTGCATGTAATTATCAAGTGCTCGTCAGTTTCTAATTAGTTGGTTCAGGTGTGTTTGGTCAGGGTTGGAGCTGAACCTGCAGGAAGGTTGATCACCAGAAACAGGGTTGGTCACCCATGTTTTAAAACAAGGTCTTTAATTATAGAACTGGGACTAAAGTTGGT
Source organism: Danio kyathit (assembly GCA_903798195.1). NCBI lineage: Eukaryota > Metazoa > Chordata > Actinopteri > Cypriniformes > Danionidae > Danio > Danio kyathit. The sequence continues at coordinate 19,801,971 of LR812536.1, read as the reverse complement.
TTTTAATGCATAACAGTGTTTACATCATGTCAAAATGTGATTCAGAGTGATCCTAAATGCAATTTTCCATGACTTTAAACTCTAAAAATGTAAAAAAAAAACAAAGGTATGCAAATGTTATGAACAAATAATAAGTGGTCTAGTGCTGACATCTAGTGGTTAAAAATGGTAGGTGACAACTAAAAGTCTGTTTATAGTGGCAAAAATTATAGAATATTAAAAATATGTGTTTGAGGCCTTTAAAACATCCAAGATGGACAAAAATATAACATGTAAATAATTTAAGTGATAAGTTTGTACTAAACTTGTTTAACTTTATGTACACACAGTGTGTATTTATAAATCTTCAAATGGTCTCAGAGTTGTATTACTGTTTGTAGCCACTAGATGACAGCAGAAGACCACTTATTGTTGGTTCAAAGTCATTGAATTAGCAGCTAGGATCACTCTGAATCACATGTTTACATGGTATTAACACTGGTTTTGCATTTTATTAAAAAAAAAAAGTTAAATTCTTTTCCATAATTATTGATCTAGGCAGTCCAGACATTTGTACAACTCTGGTTTTATTAAGAAAAACAGGGACTAGTTCCCAGAAAGAGTTTTTGAAATAATGGTGAATAATTATTGAAAGGTTTGAGTGACAGCGGTGGGTTTTGTGCCAAAGCATTTAAAATGAGCAGGCCTATGATATGATATGTAGATTAAGTGTGTTTGTGGAAAAAGTGTGTAAAAGAAGCACATTTACTGCATTTTTAAGCCATTTAGCATGTTTTTAAGACCATTTTTACTATTATAGCGCCACCTATAGCCCGATCTCCACAAAAATTTGCATGGTTCTTTATATTGATATGACATATGTGTTGACCAATTTCTGTGAGGTTTTGAGTTTTCCTTATTGGTGTACAGGCATGTAGGTTCAAGTAGACACGCCCCTTTTGTAAATGAGCCTGTTACAGCGGTTAACAGTAGAAATTTCAACTTTTTTTTGATAATTATTGATCTCCTCAGTCCAGAGATTCTAACAACACTGTTTTTGTTGCGATTGAGCTAAAAACCAGGGACTAGTTCGCAAAAACAGGTTTATCATATATTGATGAATTTTTAACGAACGGTTTGAGTGACAGCAATGGTTTTAGTGTCAAACTGTTCGGTATGAGCAGGACTATCATATGATATGTAGATTAAGTGTGTTTGTGGAAAAAGTGTGTAAATGAAGCACAATTACTGCATTTTAAGCCATTTAGCATGTTTTTAGGACCTTTTTTACTATTATAGCGCCACCTATAGCCCGATCTCTACAAAATTTTGCATGTTTCTTAATATTGATATGTTACATGTGCTCACCAATTTCTGTGATGTTTTGAGTTTTCCTTATGGGTTTACAGGCATATAGGTATGTGTAGACACGCCCCTTTTGTAAATGAGCCTATTACAGCTATCCAAAATGAAAAGTTCAACTTTTTTTTGATAATAATTGATTTACTCAGTCCAGAGATTCTAACAACACTGGTTTCGTTGCGATTGAGCTAAAAACCAGGGACTAGTTCGCAAAAGTAGGTTTTTCATATATTGATGATTTTTTAACGAACGGTTTTAGTGACAGCAGTGGTTTTAGTGTCAAACTGTTCGGTATGAGCAGGCCTATCAAATGATATGTATTTTGTGTGCCTTTGCATAAGGTTGTGTGATACACAACCCTTTACACTTCAAACATGCGTAAAATCGCCCCCTAGTGGCCGATTTTTTTCAAAACTGGTACAGACGTCTAGGACTATGTGTCGAACATGCTCACCAAGTTTCGTTTTGATCGGCCATCGTTAACCTTGTTTATAGGGTGGTCAAATTTTGATTGGCTAATGGCGGCCATTTTCTGATGTGGCCTTGGACAAAGGCACTGTGTACCAAATTTGACGTTAATCGGATGAACGGTCGCTTAGTTATGTGCATTTTTCTATTTTTTAAGCTAATAGCGCCACCTCGTGGCAAAAACCGGCAAGTTTTGGTATGTGACCTCAATTTGACCTTATACATATGTGTGCCAAGTTTGGTGATGATAGCTCTTTCCGTTCAAAAGTTATAGCTACAATTAGCATTTAGCTTCAATTAGCATCGAACATTTTTGTGTACAGTTTCGCGCGGGAATAAAAATTCCAACTTTTTTTTGATAATTATTGATGTTCAGTGTCCAGAGAATATTACAGAACTGGTTTGGTTCAGATTGGGTGAAAAACCTAGGACTAGTTCGCAAAAGTAGGTTTTGGACAAATCGCGACGTAGCGGAAAAACGGAGCGTCCTAGAGAAAAAAATCGACGCTTGCACTTTTGTTCGGGCAAACCCAAGGATTCAAAAAATGTAATGTTTTCGAGTCTACGACAAACGGTGTACGAATGGCGGCCAGAAATGTCAAAAATGTTGGTTTTTGGCGCTATAGCGCCACCTATGGTCCGATTTGGCCCATCTTTGGCCAGCCTCTAGTGTACCGGAGTACTACAATCTGGCCAAGTTTCAGCTCTCTCGGACTTACGGTTTGGTCGGCCTGATAGCAACTTCGGCAGAAAAATAATAATAATAATAATAAATATAGCTGCAAGCAGCAATTACCGGGGTTCAAGCATTTTAGCAGCGTAAGGTTATTTAGCAGTTAGGAAGCTTGTAAGTAGTTTATTATTTAGCAGTTAGGAAGCTTGTAAGTAGTTTATTCGACAATGAAATATATAATAAATAGAGTGTTAGAGTTTATAGATTGAGCTAACAAATGTTTGATTACACACTCCAAAACAGCAACTTCGGTTTTTGCATATTGACAAATCTTTAATGAACATTTTGAGTGACAGTTTATGTCAAAGTAGTTAGTATAAGCAGCTCTGTGATATAATGTGTAGATCAAGTAACGGCACCTTAGACAAAGACACTGGATGTTAAACTGCAAGTTTGACCTCTGGCATATGTGTAACAAGTTTGGTGAAGATATTTTAATCCATTCATGAGTCATTTTAGCTCTTCCCAATAAAAATGACAAAAGAGCAGTGAAAAAAGCTATTAGTGATCTCCTACTCCCATCTAGTGGCCACGGTGTAATTTCTTGTGATTACAGCCTTTTAGGTGTGCATAAATATATCCCTTTTATGAACAAGCATGTTAAAACTATACAAAAGAAAGTGTAATGTTTTATTAAAATAATGAATTATTCACAGAGTAAAAAGTGTGACAAGCTTTGACTAAATTTGATCTTAAATGCATTAACCGTGTTTATGCCATGTCAGTTTGGGATTCAGAATGCATTCTTTGCTACAGAGCAGTAAAATAAACTATAAGTGGTCTGTTACTGCCATCTAGTCGCCACAGTTGTGATTTTTTTTCATATGTTTTAGAGCAGGGGTGCTCAACCCTGTTCCTGGCGATCGACCTTCCAGCTGATTTCAGCTCCAACCCTGATCAAACACACCTGAACCAATTATTTAGAACGTGAGGAGCACTTGATAATTACAGGCAGGTGTGTTTGATAAGGGCTGCAACTGAAAACTGCAGGAAGGTCGATCGCCAGGAATAGGGTTGAGCACCCCTGTTTTAGAGCAAGGTCTTTAATTATAGATTCAGTTTTGCCTATTAGAATTATTATGAAGATTTAAACTGGGACAAAATTTGGTTTTTAATGCATAACAGTGTTTACATCATGTCAAAATGTCATTCAGAGTGATCCTAAATGCAATTTCAATGACTTTAAACTCTAAAAATGTAAAAAAAAAACAAAGGTATGCAAATGTTATGAACAAATAATAAGTGGTCTAGTGCTGACATCTAGTGGTTAAAAATGGTAGGTGACAACTAAAAGTCTGTTTATAGTGGCAAAAATTATAGAATATTAAAAATATGTGTTTTTTAGACCTTTAAAACATCCAAAATGGACAAAAAATATAACATGTAAATAATTTTAGTGATAAGTTTGTACTAAGCTTGTTTAAAATGCAAAACCAGTGTTAATACCATGTAAACATGTGATTCAGAGTGATCCTAACTGCTACTTCAATGACTTTGAACCAACAATAAGTGGTCTTCTGCTGTCATCTAGTGGCTACAAACAGTAATACAATTTTTAGACCATTTGAAGATGCATAAATACATGCTGTGTGTGTACATAAAGTTACTATTTAAAAAAAGTAAGTTTATTTTTCATAATTATTGATCTAGGCAGTCCAGACATTTGGACAACTCTGGTTTTATTAAGAAAAACAGGGACTAGTTCCCAGAAAGAGTTTTTGAAATAATGGTGAATAATTAATGAAAGGTTTGAGTGACAGCGGTGGGTTTTGTGCCAAAGCATTTAAAATGAGCAGGCCTATGATATGATATGTAGATTAAGTGTACTTGTGGAAAAAGTGTGTAAATGAAGCACATTTACTGCATTTTTAAGCCATTTAGCATGTTTTTAAGACCATTTTTACTATTATAGCGCCACCTATAGCCCGATCTCCACAAAAATTTGCATGGTTCTTTATATTGATATGACATATGTGTTGACCAATTTCTGTGAGGTTTTGAGTTTTCCTTATTGGTGTACAGGCATGTAGGTTCAAGTAGACACGCCCCTTTTGTAAATGAGCCTGTTACAGCGGTTAACAGTAGAAATTTCAACTTTTTTTTGATAATTATTGATCTCCTCAGTCCAGAGATTCTAACAACACTGTTTTTGTTGCGATTGAGCTAAAAACCAGAGACTAGTTCGCAAAAACAGGTTTATCATATATTGATGAATTTTTAACGAACGGTTTGAGTGACAGCAATTGTTTAAGTGCCAAACTGTTCGGTATGAGCAGGACTATCATATGATATGTAGATTAAGTGTGTTTGTGGAAAAAGTGTGTAAATGAAGCACAATTACTGCATTTTAAGCCATTTAGCATGTTTTTAGGAACTTTTTTTACTATTATAGCGCCACCTATAGCCCGATCTCTACAAAATTTAGCATGTTTCTTCACATTGATATGTTACATGTGCTCACCAATTTCTGTGATGTTTTGAGTTTTCCTTATGGGTTTACAGGCATGTAGGTATGTGTAGACACGCCCCTTTTGTAAATGAGCCTATTACAGCTATCCAAAATGAAAAGTTCAACTTTTTTTTGATAATTATTGATCTACTCAGTCCAGAGATTCTAACAACACTGGTTTCGTTGCGATTGAGCTAAAAACCAGGGACTAGTTCGCAAAAGTAGGTTTTTCATATATTGATGCTTTTTTAATGAACGGTTTTAGTGACAGCAGTGGTTTTAGTGTCAAACTGTTTGGTATGAGCAGGCCTATCAAATGATATGTATTTTGTGTGCCTTTGCATAAGGTTGTGTGATACACAACCCTTTACACTTTAAACATGCGTAAAATCGCCCTCTAGTGGCCGATTTTTTTCAAAACTGGTACAGACGTCTAGGACTATGTGTCGAACATGCTCACCAAGTTTCGTTTTGATCGGCCATCGTTAACCTTGTTTATAGGGTGGTCAAATTTTGATTGGCTAATGGCAGCCATTTTATGATGTGGCCTTGGACAAAGGCACTGCGTACCAAATTTGACGCTAATCGGATAAACGGTCGCTTAGTTATGTGTATTTTTCTATTTTTTAAGCTAATAGCGCCACCTCGTGGCAAAAACCGGCAAGTTTTGGTATGTGACCTCAATTTGACCTTATACATATGTGTGCCAAGTTTGGTGATGATAGCTCTTTCCGTTCAAAAGTTATAGCTACAATTAGCATTTAGCTTCAATTAGCATCGAACGTTTTTGTGTACAGTTTCGCGCGGGAATAAAAATTTCAACTTTTTTTTGATAATTATTGATGTTCAGTGTCCAGAGAATATTACAGAACTGGTTTGGTTCAGATTGGGTGAAAAACCTAGGACTAGTTCGCAAAAGTAGGTTTTGGACAAATCGCGACGTAGCGGAAAAACGGAGCGTCCTAGAGAAAAAAGTCGACGCTTGCACTTTTGTTCGGGCAAACCCAAGGATTCAAAAAATGTAATGTTTTTGAGTCTACGACAAACGGTGTACGAATGGCGGCCAAAAATGTCAAAAATGTTGGTTTTTGGCGCTATAGCGCCACCTATGGTCTGATTTGGCCCATCTTTGGCCAGCCTCTAGTGTACCGGAGTACTACAATCTGGCCAAGTTTCAGCTCTCTCGGACTTACGGTTTGGTCGGCCTGATAGCAACTTCGGCAGAAAAATAATAATAATAATAATAAAAACTTTAACAAATACAATAGGGTTTCAGCGCTTCGCGCTTGAACCCCTAATAATAAATATAGCTGCAAGCAGCAATTAACGGGGTTCAAGCATTTTAGCAGCATAAGGTTATTTAGCAGTTAGGAAGCCTGTAAGTAGTTTATTCGACAATGAAATGTAGAATAATTAGAGTATTATAGTTTAAAGATTGAGCTAACAAATGTTTGACTACACTCCAAAAAAGCAAATTGACAGTTTTTGTCAAAGTATTCACTATAAGCAGCCCTATGATACCGTATAATGTGTAGATCAAGACATGGCACCTTAGACATAGACACTGCATGACAAACTCCAAGTTAATCGTATAAATGGTTACTCAGATACAACAATTTTTGAATGTATAGCGCCACCATGTGGTCAATGTCTATGAGTTTCATGCTATGACCCTAGATTGACCTCTTGCATTTGTGTAACAAGTTTGGTGAAGATATTTTAATACATTCATGAATTATGGCCATTTTAGCTCATCCCAATAAAAAAGACAAAAGAGCAGTGAAATAAGCTATTAGTGATCTCCTACTGCCATCTAGTGGCCACGGTGTAACTTTTTAATGTGATTACAGCCATTTAGGTGTGCATAAACATATCCCTTCTATGAATGAGCATGTTATAACTATACAAAATGAACATTTTATATTTTATTAAAATAATTAATTATCTACAGAGTAAAAAGTGTGACAAGCTTTGAATAAATTTGATCTTAAATGCATTAACTTTGTTTATGCCATGTCAGTTTGGGATTCAGAATGCTTTCTTTGCTGCAGAGGAGTAAAATAAACTATAAGTGGTCTGTTACTGCCATGTAGTGGCCATAGTTGTGATTTTGTTTTACATATGTTTTAAAGCAAGGGTGCTCAACCCTATTCATGGAGATCGACCTTCCTGCAGTTTTCAGTTGCAGCCCATATCAAACACACCTGCCTGTAATTATCAAGTGCTCCTCAGGTTCTATTTAATTGGTTCAGGTGTGTTTGATCAGGGTTGGAGCTGAATCTGCAGTAAGGTCGATCGCCAGAAACAGGGTTGGTGACCCATGGTTTAAAACAAGGTTTTTAATTTTAGAACCAGTTTTTGCCTATTGGAATTAATATGAAGAGGTAAACTGGGACTAAATTCGATTTTTAATGCATAACAGTGTTTACATCATGTCAAAATGTGATTCAGAGTGATCCTAAATGCAATTTCCATGACTTTAAAGTCTAAAAATGTAAAAAAAACAAAGGTATACAAGTGTTATGAACAAATAATAAGTGGTCTTGTGCTGACATCTAGTGGTTAAAAATGGTAGATGACAATTAAAAGTCTGTGTTATAGTGGCAAAAATTATAGAATATTAAAATTATGTGTTTTTGAGACCTTTAACACATAGAAGATGGACAAAAAATATAACATGTAAATAATTTAAGTGATAAGCTTGTACTAAACTTGTTTAAAATGCAAAACCAGTGTTAATACCATGTAAACATGTGATTCAGAGTGATCCTAACTGCTAATTCAAATGACTTTGAACCAACAATAAGTGGTCTTCTGCTGCCATCTAGTGGCTACAAACAGTAATACAATTTTGAGACCACTTAAAGATGCATACACACTGTGTTTGTACATAAAGTAAATAAAAAAAAAAAAAAAGTTAATTTGTTTTTCATAATTATTGATTTAGGCAGTCCAGACATTTGTACAACACTGGTTTTATTAAGAAAAACAGGGACTAGTTCCCAGAAGTAGTTTTTGAAATAATGGTGAATAATTAATGAAAGGTTTGAGTGACAGCGGTGGGTTTTCTGCCAAAGCATTTAAAATGAGCAGGCCTATCATATGATATGTAGATTAAGTGTACTTGTGGAAAAGGTGTGTAAATGAAGTACAATTACTGCATTTTTAAGCCATTTAGCATGTTTTTAAGACCATTTTTACTATTATAGCGCCACCTATAGCCCGATCTCCACAAAAATTTGCATGGTTCTTTATATTGATATGCCACATGTGCTCACCAATTTCTGTGAGGTTTTGAGTTTTCCTTATTGGTGTACAGGCATGTAGGTTCATGTAGACACGCCCCTTTTGTAAATGAGCCTGTTACAGCTGTTAAAAGTAGAAATTTCAACTTTTTTTTGATAATTATTGATCTTCTCAGTCCAGAGATTCTAACAACACTGGGTTCGTTGCTATTGACCTAAAAACCAGGGACTAGTTCGCAAAAACAGGTTTATCATATATTGATGAATTTTTAACGAACGGTTTGAGTGACAGCAATGGTTACAGTGTCAAACTGTTCGGTATGAGCAGGACTATCATATGATATGTAGATTAAGTGTGTTTGTGGAAAAAGTGTGTAAATGAAGCACAATTACTGCATTTTAAGCCATTTAGCATGTTTTTAAGACCATTTTTACTATTATAGCGCCACCTATAGCCCGATTTCTAAAATATTTTGCACGTTTCTTCACATTGATATGCCACATGTGCTTACCAATTTCTGTGATGTTTTGAGTTTTTCTTATGGGTTTACAGCCATGTAGGTTTGTGTAGACACGCCCCTTTTGTAAATGAGCCTATTACAGCTATGCAAAATGAAAAGTTCAACTTTTTTTTGATAATTATTGATGTACTCAGTCCAGAGATTCTAACAACACTGGTTTCGTTGCGATTGAGCTAAAAACCAGGGACTAGTTTGCAAAAGTAGGTTTTTCATATATTGATGATTTTTTAACGAACGGTTCTAGTGACAGCAGTGGTTTTAGTGTCAAACTGTTCGGTATGAGCAGGCCTATCATATGATATGTATTTTGTGTGCCTGTGCAAAAGGTTGTGTGATACACAACCCATTACACTTTAAACATGCGTAAAATCGCCCCCTAGTGGCCGATTTTTTTCAAAATTCGTACAGACGTCTAGGACCATGGGTTGAACATGCCCACCAAGTTTCGTTTTGATCGGCCATCGTTAACCTTGTTTATAGGGTGGTCAAATTTTGATTGGCTAATGGCGGCCATTTTCTGATGTGGCCTTGGACAAAGGCACTGCGTACCAAATTTGATGTTAATCGGACGAACGGTCGCTTAGTTATGTGTATTTTTCAGTTTTTTCAGCTAATAGCGCCACCTTGTGGCAAAAATCGGCAATTTTTGGTATGAGACCTCAATTTGACCTTATACATATGTGTACCAAGTTTGGTGATGATATCTCTTTCCGTTCAAAAGTTATAGCTACAATTAGCATTTAGCTTCAATTAGCATCGAACATTTTTGTTTACCGTTTCGCGCGAGAATAAAAATTTCAACTTTTTTTTGATAATTATTGATATTGAGTGTCCAGAGAATATTACAGAACTGGTTTGGTTCAGATTGGGTGAAAAACCTAGGACTAGTTTGCAAAAGTAGGTTTCGGACAAATCGCGTCGTAGCGGAAAAACGGAGCGTCCTAGAGAAAAAAATTCACGCTTGCACTTTTGTTCGGGCAAACCCAAGGATTCAAAAAATGTACAGTTTTTGACTCTATGACAAACGGTGTACGAATGGCGGCCAAAAATGTCAAAAATGTTGGTTTTTGGCGCCATAGCGCCACCTATGGTCCGATTTGGCTCATCTTTGGTCAGCCTCTAGTGTACCGGAGTACTACAATCTGGCCAAGTTTCAGCTCTCTCGGACTTACGGTTTGGTCGGCCTGATAGCAACTTCGGCAGAAAAATAATAATAATAATAATAATAATAATAATAATAATAAAAATCTTAACAAAAACAATAGGGTTTCAGCGCTTCGCGCTTGAACCCCTAATAAATATAGCTGCAAGCAGCAATTACCGGGGTTCAAGCATTTTAGCAGCGTAAGGTTATTTAGCAGTTAGGAAGCCTGTAAGTAGTTTATTCGACAATGAAATATATAATAAATAGAGTGTTAGAGTTTATAGATTAAGCAGAAATCAATGTTTGATTACACACTCCAAAACAGCAACTTCGGTTTTTGCATATTGACAAATCTTTAATGAACAGTTTGAGTGACAGTTTATGTCAAAGTATTCAGTATAAGCAGCCCTGTGAGATAATGTGTAGATCAAGTCATGGCACCTTAGACAAAGACACTGGATGTTAAACTGCAAGTTTGACCTCTGGCATATGTGTAACAAGTTTGGTGAAGATATTTTAATCCATTCATGAGTCATTTTAGCTCTTCCCAATAAAAATGACAAAAGAGCAGTGAA